>WEZZ01014061.1:14885-41664 GCA_013400585.1 Chloropsis cyanopogon | reverse complement strand
AAAACAAAAAGCTTATTCCTAGAATACATTGAGATATTTTAGAAAGTACAGAGAAATTAAAGATGAAATGATTGTATTTTAATGGATATGTACATATTTTATTTAAAAGAAATGAAAGAAAGATAAATTAAAAGAGAAACTAAATAATATTCTATTAAATAACAAATTAATTAACATACTTCAATGATCAAATTCACCAAAAGTGGTTCCATCTTTTACTTGTTGCATCAACAGACAATCTGAGTGTCAATCTGCTTTACGCTGAGCTTGATGGGCAAATTCTAACTGATATAAGCTAAAGTCAGGATTTCGCATGTATAATTAAAGTATACAATGGTCAGACAGGAACGACAAGGAAAGGGAAAGCAACTACCCTAAAGCAAAGGACAGCTCAAACCACCTTTTTCTTTAATTTTACTGTCAGATTAAAATTTCAAGTCTAATAGTACTGAATTGTTCAACTGACAACAGGAAACTGACAACTAGGAAACATGTCACAATAAGAAGGTAAATACAATGATGTTTAAGAGATTAGCAAGATGTCTGGATAAAATTTGAAAACACTGAAAATCAATTAAGAAAATTGGTTTATGTAGTCTAAGACAAATTACCTTCTATTCCTATATTTTGTAACATAACTTCACTCTTCCACTGCTTGGAAGATAGTGATGGATATTAAGCACAGCCTACTTCTGCAAAATTTACTGATAGTGGAATTTAAATATTGCCTGTTTTGAAATGACATTACTGTTTCACTATATATTCACAGCCAGATCAACCATTGCAAGACAGTCAATATGAAGAGATACATGACTGGTTTGATTTCCTCATGAGAAAGTTATATTGTCACCATCACTAACCAGATAATACTTCTAACCTCAGGTGCTTTTAGCAAACTAACTGGATTGACAGAGCTTTTTTTGCACTATTGTAGTATTTCTATAGGTGTAATATACCAGCTTAAAAAGAAAATGAGAGGGAAGGAATTGATTTCCTCTTTGTCTGATGACCAGTCTGGGAAGCAGATTTCTACAGCTGACTGGAAAAAACCCACCAGTTGGGTGGTTTTTGCTTACCTTTATATATACTGGACAAGAATTTTCCTCTGACAAAGGGACGAAAATTAATTAGCCTTGTGCCCAGTACATTAGTAGCAAAGGTGTTTCTTGTCTCTACTCCCTTAGAGAATATTAGCTGGTAGTAAATAATTAATTTTAAAAGGAAGTTACAGTGGTTGGAAGGAAGAATATTTTAATACTTAGCTGGCATAATTCTGTTCTGTAAAAATGGACATGATTGAAGCATGTCACCGACATTCATAACAGCCTTGGCATACCCTGCTGAGGAATGAAGCACTGCCAGAGTCTGACATTCTGGTATACAGAAATATAGAAACTAAGAAAATAAATACATTCCGAAGAAATGAAATGTTCATCCAAATAATGACAGCTCTGTGCACAAAGGCAGAAGAAGATAATGCTTGAAAAGCACAAATGATTTCCCTGCAAAGGTAAATTCTCTTTTGCCTCCTTTCCACAGCTCCTCAAAGAATAAATCAGTAACACTGGGTCTTGACACTGTGCGCTTGAATACTGAAAACAGAAAACCAGACAAAACCATAGAAAAATGAATGTTTGTTTGCTTTCTCTTTCAAAAAGTACAAGGTTATGAAAAAAAAGATGATAATGAGTTAACACAAATATCTAGAAAGGTACACAAAACTAAAAAAGGTAATGCTTATGCACAGCAAAATAAAAGAACATAATTAGCACAAATTTAAATAGGACATTGATTATGAGGTTTTTAAACTATGTGGCTAACAGTTTTGAAAGAGCTTGTGCTGCCTGTTGGAAATTCTCTCTGTATATGCCATGTTCATCAAAACTGTAAAACCCGAAGGAGTTCACTGGAGACTACAAAAATGTAGCTCTCCCCAGGTATTTCCATGAAGTAGCAGAAATAATTATTGTTAAATCTAGCATTTTATCATATAGCCTGAACTTGGTGTTGCCTGCACTTGATAGCCTCACCCAGATCACTGGTAAAGATATTAAAACAGAACTGGCCCCAGGACAGCCCTGGGGAACACCACTCATGACCACCAACAACCAGGTGTCATTCCATTCACCACCACTCTCTGGGCCCGGCCAACCACCCAGTTTTGTACCCAGCAAACAGTGCACCCATCCACACCATGAGCAGACAGCTTCTGCAGGAGAATGCTGTGGGGAACGGTGTCAAAGGCTTGGCTAAGACCCAGATATACAGCATGCATGGTGCTGTCCTTTAGCCACTGTGCGGGTCACCTTGTCATAGAAGGAGATCAGGTTTGTCAAGCAGGACCTGCCCGTGTTTGTCAAGCAGGACCAAGCCTGATGACCTGGTTGCCCTGTATACATGGTGTGATGGTGCTCAAGACAATCTCTTCCATAACTTTCCCTTGCACTAAGGTCAAAATGACAGGTCTGTAGTTCTCAAACCTTCCTTTCATCCTTTCACGCAGATGGGCATCACATTTGCTAGTGTTCCTGTCCACTGGGACCTCCTTGGATGACAAGGACCGTTGGCAAATGATCAAAAGAGGCTTCTGCCAGCTCCCTCAGCACACTTGGGTGGGTCTCAAGTGAAAGCAGTTTTCCAATATTCACTGGCAAATGATAAGACATGCAAATTGACATTTCTGTGAATATTTCTGAAATTTAAAAAATTACTTCAGTAACTTCTAACAAACATAAATAACAAATACATTTCAAAACCTATTTTTTGTGAGATTACTCTAATGAACTGTTTGCTTTAGAGTTACTCTGTATGTTTATTCTTCTGCTATAAAATCAAAATATTTAGATTCTTAGTTCAACATCCCCAAAGTTCATCTCTTAAAAGTGATTGCATTGTTTTATTTTAAAGATTTTGTTGGTTACTACTACCCAGAAAGTGAATTCTGAAAGAATTTTTAGTATTATTTTACTATACTATCACCACCACAGTAGTCTTGGTAATTCACATTTTTTTATAAATTTTAAACTACTGAAAAACAGGAAAAAAAAGCCAACAACAAAAAAGAACAAAACCAAAATAAATTCCAGATTGCAATTTCTTGACATTCTAAATTTAAAAGAATATTTATAGGGCCCTTTAAAGACAAATCTAGAGAGATTTTTGCTGAGATAATGCAAACATTTTACCACTTCTGGTACAGTATTGGAAAAACCACAATAGTTGTCAACTCCCAGCCTAAAATTTCTTGTGTCAAAAGACTGGACACACAATATTTGAGATGCATGAGAGATTTAATTTTCACTACTCAGTCTGACAGAAGTCTGACTTCAAACATCACTTTATGGAAACAAAAAATTTTATACCTTTTTGACTCTCGACTAATACAATGTAAATAGCAGAATTTTACAAGCAAAGAAATCAGAAATTACAAGGTTATTTCCTTCTAAGTCCTTACAATTAATTATTTTTGAGGAGAGACTCATCTGGGAGTTTACCTAATTATAATCCTTTTAAATTCTCCTTTTCAACCTTATTAAAAAGTAGAGCTCATTTCCAACACTGAAATGTTCCCTCAGCAATGTCTAAGAGAAAACATCCTAAAGACTAAAAAAATTTAGAAAATTACTTAGAGATTAAAATTTTAGATCAACCTGAATCAGTAAAATCACTTTTTTTTAATGTAAAAATGGGAAATTTGGTACAATCAAATATGCAATTAGATTATATGTTGCTTTTTGCTTTCAAACTTGCCTTTATATGGCTATTGAGTGATGAAGCAGACAACATTGCCAACGCCCAGTTGGACAGCTGATAGGTGGTAACTCAGTGAAATCCAAAAATTCATTATGCTGCATTTGTATTACCCAGTGTGGTTTAATTTAGTTCCAAAAATAATCTACCTGCACATTCTTGTTTTAGTTCAAGTTTGTATATACACTGGCTGAGCACTCTGCGTGTGTTTACTATATGACACTGGAAAAAAATAAAAGGAAAAAATATTCATGTTTTTTCAATCAAATCATATCCAAACTTGTTTATTGATTTGTTAAATATTTAACTGTCGAGAAATAATCTATACATATCTATACATAATCTATACATAATCTATACATAATAATCTATACATAATCTATATATATTAGGATATGTATCAGCAACACAAGAGATAAACCACAATACTACAAAATGTTAACACATATATTCAAATGCCTAAACACCCTTGCATGAAATGCAAGCTGGGTGCCTGCATGCTGGCCTGAGGGCATCCACAGGGACTTCTTGTGGCCAGGCCCAGTCAGAGCTCCAAAAGCCACTGGGTCACATCTGCCAATCAAGATCATGTCTTGATTGTTGTTTGTTGTGCTCCTTTTTTTTCCCCACATTACAGGTTCAGAGCTTCTCTTCTCCTATACTTCTTACTTCTTTTCAAGCTGACTCTTCTATTTCAAAAGTCTCTGAAGTCCCTTGGTTAGCATTTAATCCAGTTGACAGTCATCTCTTCAGAATTACCAGTCTGTGGTGAATAGTCTGACTGTCACACTCACCCATTCTGTTACTCTTTCCTGCCTTTTTCAGTTGCTGTTATCCCAGCATTTTGCCAAGGGTGAGCCATGCAGGCAAACCCAGTAACATGATGTGTCCCCCAGATGGCAAATTTCTTAAACAGCCCACCTGAAACAGATCAGTTTTCAGCTAAACTTAAAAGAATTTGCTGTGATTGCTATTTACACATTGAGGCTGTAATGGTTACAGACAGCAGAACTGAAAATTAAGGACTGAAAAGAGACTGCTTCTGGCACTTGGACAAAAATCAGAATGGAAACTGTCAGAGTTGTACACAAAGAAGAAAAGGAATGATTAGAAATGAATGTTACAGTATCTACCAATAACTCATCATTAGTGGTCTTTTTAAGAAATACGGCTACTGCATAATGCAATTGTAATTAAGGGTGTTTTCACCATCATCATAAGAGATAAAGACTGTTTAATTTTTGAGCTGGAAACTGATGGTTACCTAAGAATTCGTGATTATTAAGCACTAACTCTCAATATGGTCAAAGAAAAAAGAGAATCATAAAGAGTAATAAATATAATTAATACTTCAAAGAGAGGCACCTCTGTAACCTAATGGATAATTATAATATGTGAAAAATGGAAGGAAAAACTGGGGTGGAAAAGCATGGAATTAAGCATACACAGAGAGATTACTTAGAAGTCCACAATTGAAAAAACAGCAAAAATCATGACATACTCTCTTGGCTGTAATTGTAAAGTGCATTACACTTTTAAGAAATATAATATCTAGATAGTCCTTGAGGTTAGCCAACAGTGCCATTCCCAATACCAGAGGCCTCAGGCAAAGATTGACAGGATAAGGTGGAAAACAGATAAAACATTTATACTTTGTATGTTCCCTGGTGACTAGCTTGCTTGGTTCCCATAACTAGAAAATTCAGCAGCAAATGCTCATCTGACTCAAGAGCAGGACTAGTACATAGATTTCTGTCCCTAGAAATGTGTGAAAGCTGACTGCAGGTAAGATGACTAGGAGAGATTTATTGTGAGAGAGGAGTAAAATGATTCTCCCTTCTCAAGTGACAAAGAAAATGAAGACCTAGACCCCTCTCAGGGAGATCAGAGAATGAGAGTGGCTCAGAAAGCACTGTAGGAGGTTGCTCCTTCACTGTAGGAGTCTTAGCTATGTTTTTTAACAAGAGTAAATATTTTTGGACATTATGTAAATTTATGCAATGCTGTCTAGGATGATGAGTAGACAATCTGTATGAGGGTGAAGTGGTGAGAAAGATCAATGAAGTCCATAATAGATGCTGAGCCACTGGCAGGTCAGGAGTGGTAGGAGAGAAACTACAATACAGGCAGGAAAACGGAACAGAGCCTTAACTCCAAATCAACATCTATAAGCCTTTCCACAGAACAACCTCCAGGAAGCAGAAAATATGAAATACAATACAGCTTGGAAGGCTATAGGTTTTTAAAGCTTTTGTGAAAGAATTAGGAGACAAACAGATGTAAGCAATCTAAGTTTTAATAGTAGCAGGTGAAGAGAATGCACAAAAGAATATAGGAATAACAGATCACTAGGAGGCTTGCCAGTGTGTGAGCTAGGAACTACTATAGAAGCATAGAACCATTTAAGTTGGAAAAGGACCTTAAGATCATTGAGTCCAACCATTAACCTAACACTACCAAATCCACCAAGCTTATTATCTTGACAAATTTAAAATTTTCACACACACAAAAAATGCACCAGGGAAATCTATGATTCACTGTTCATCCTACCTCAGTGAACAATAATAATGACCCAGAGTCTGGTTAGATACTTCACAGGACTCTGGCAATGGTGTACCTCATAGTTATGTAGCTCTGTGAAAAGAAGCAAATACTTTTTCATGCAGGGGATGTAGCATCCTAGTGCTTTGTTCAAACAGGTCTAAAATAAAACAGAAATTAATGGCATTCCCTTACTCTTAGACAAAATGTGTTATCCCATGTGCATAGAGTTGATTTTTAATGTATCCTGTGTGGTGTAAATCAAACTGAAACCTACTATTTAAATACATCTTTCTTATTTTTAGTCAATCCAATCCATCCAGAATGTTATAATAGCAAAGTGAAATGACAAACAATGCTAAGTAGCTAATATCAACAAAATAATTTTGTGCCTGTACTGTGTTAAAAAACCCCATTTACTACCATGGTTAATGATTTCAATAACAGTCAAATATAGTATGGAGTATTGTATTCTTCATTCATAAAAAGATGATTGAATGTTGATAAATATTTAGCAGACTAGAAAACTGCATTCCAAAAAGGCAAAAATGCCGATGTTCAACTTGTATAGTACAGCTATGACAAACAGAAACTCCCTTTTGGTACACAGTTCTGAATTAAGATACCATCAGAAGATGGAAGCCATTGCTTTTCATAGATACCACTCTCTCACTCAAGATGAGATAGCTTCCTGCTCTTCCAGCTTTTTCAATCACACATACGATACTGACAGATACATGAAAAAAATGCTCTTCAGGGTCAGACCATCAAGTCCAGTTTTCTGTCTCCAACAGTGACAATAGGAGAAGCTATACAGGGAGAATGTACAAGACTGGACACTTTCTACAGTCCATCTCCTTCACCCACACCTACAATTATTCTGCTAGAGGTGTAACAGGTAGATCTATGCTGAATGCTTTCAGTATCTATTTATGGACCTATTGTCCATGTATTAGTCTTAATCCCTTTTTATAAATTGACTGATATTCTCTGCTTCTACACAGTCTCATGGCAGCAAACCCATAAATTCACCATCTCTTGCCTTTTAACTGTTTTAAACTAGACACATGCTCTTTGCACTGAGCAGTTTCTACTTGTGCTACAGGATTTAATGAATAACAGTTCGGCATTCAGTTTGTGCACTGTTTACAATTGCATAAAACTCAGTTATAAACCATCAATCCTAGGCTGTCTCCTCTCCAAACTGAAGAGCCAAGCCGTTTTAGTCTCTCTTTTCAAAGTACATTCTCCATCCCTCTAACCACGTTAGTTGCCCTAACATGTACTTTCACTAATTCCTCAATATTTTCTTACTGAGACCAGAGCTGTACATAGTACTGTCTAACCTACAGCACTAAAAGGTTTTCTTTTATAAAGATTGTTTCAGCCAAGAAGACAAAATCAAAAAATTGTTAAAAATAAAAGCATTTTTCAGTCGTTCCTTTTAAGAATGCTTTAATGTCATTTTCCTTTCCATCTTTAGAAATAATCCAAAAAGGCTTTACTCAATTGTGATCACTTACACAGGAATTTCTGTGAGGCAGACCAAAGTGTCTTTGTACTCAAAATCCCAGACTTTGTTTAATTGCTTATTATAAAAAGATGGTATCATGCTAACATCTTTGACTTGTAGTATCTATTTACTGTACCGGAATTAACACATCCCACTCCAGAATGTCTGATGTGATCTTTATAAAGTAAAAGAAAAAAAAAAAAAAAAAAAAGGAGGAAGATATTTATTTTTCTTTCCTCAAACACCACTCCTAAAATGCTAAGATAAAGATTTAATACTCCTCTTTGTTAATGAGCTTTCCCTACGATGTCCCGGTAAAAATGCTGCCAGTTAATTTAGACAAAATAATTATTCTGTTGGGGCCATTTCCATACTCCACATTATGTAATGTACCACTGAGACAAAGAGAGACAGCAGTTCAGATCCATTACATCAAACTTGGGTTTTGTAACCCTGAGGGCTGTTCAGCCGCCGGACTAAAGGGTGAAAGAAGAAACTACACCTACAGAAACATATATATCTAACATTGAAAAATCAACAATATTTTGTGTATTCAAACTAAGTCCATTTTTAGCTGCAAGTCATGTTTTTTGGCAAGTGAATTATGTCTTAATGCCTCACTCAGTTCTAATGAGTTCCTTCTAGAAGGTTAAACTGCTATGAGAAATGTGGTGAAATGTCTATCTTTTGATAACTTCCAAGCCAAACCAAAAATTTTACAATTAACTAAGGTTTAGAAATGTTCCAACTATATGTAGAGGGAAAGGAATGCCAGAGCAATTGATTTCTTGGCTGCTTAGAGGAAGAAAGAGACAGACTGACGCAAAAGGAATGGAAAAAAAAAGAAAGAATGCGGGGATGGAGAGAACAAAAAGATCTTTAGCACACTGCCTTGTAAAACCTGAACTACAGCCCAGGATTTCTTACAACGCTCAACATCCTTTCTGATTTAGGGGTTAAGCAGTTATATACCCCTATACCATAGGGCCAAGTACCACTATATTGGTCAATCTGTATAATGAGTCAAAATTCACTATTTATAATATTCCAAAGCTTCACTTGTTGAAAAGTCTTATTAACTCTAAAGATTCCAGTCCTACTAAAGTTGTTCAGAGGAGTCAATAAGGCTCTAGCCTGCCTTGTTCATGTGCTTGCTGCTTTAATACTTGAGAATTGTGTAGAAAAAAGCTATGATGAAAGAATATTATAGCCAACAGCCTGAGGCTAAGAAATGCGGCAGCTAAATCTGGTTGTGCAATGTTCCTCTGCCTCTATGTATATTTTTACTGTCTTTGATTACATGACTGTTTTCCTCACACTTTTCATGCTTATTCCATGAGCAGTATGGAATCTTTGCACTGACTTGGTCCATTTGAATGTATGCTTCCTTTTAACATCTTATGTGAAATTAAATTGCAAACTAGAAAAGAATTCTAATCTGCATGTTTTTCTCATTAGAGAAAAAAATTCTCACATATCTGGGTGTTTAAAAAATTTTAAAGAAAAATTATAAACTTTTAGAAGATTGTATTTATGTATTTTTGGGGCAAAATATAAAAGTTGTTACTAGTGTTACTAAAGTACCTAATTCAGAGGCATATGCTGCTCCAGTCTACAAACAGAGTACACAGGTCAGTGATGCAAATGTTCCTTGTAATGTTGAAACACGTGGTCCTACTGATTAAAACTCCTTTATTTTTCACCCTAGTATATTTTATCAGCAGAAGAGCAGGAGATCCAGTTTTGAATAAGCTCTTAGGCAAAACTGTAACAGAAAACTACTGCATTAGCAGCACACAGAAATGTAAGCTGTGTAAAGTAAAATGTTACATTCTGAAAGTGTTTAAAATAATCAATTCAAAATAAATAATTGTTTCTATAACATTAGTATAAACTAGACTGTTTAAAAATTACAATTTGCCCTTGTGATTTTCAATTTAAATGCAGTGAGATCTGAAAAAAGTCATATTTTAGAGTAAAAAAAAGTGAACTTTAATATAAAAATGATAACTTTACTTTGACATTTTAATCATTAGACTATTCTGTCACTTCCACTGTCATCTGCCTAACTACTGTCCTACAGTGATTCAGTATCCTGATAAAGCTGAATTAATAAAAATAGAAACATCTGCTAGAAAAATTATGATTGATCATAAAGAAACCTACGAAAATGAGGAAACAGTGAACAAGAATCAGAGAAAGAAACACAAAATAGGAAGGATTTTTTTTTTTCTCTTCTAATGGGCAATATGCGGTATAAAATATCTTTTGAATTAGTTTTTCATTGACTAATGGTAGTGGCTAGTAACAAGAAGATTGGGTCTTCCATCCAACCCTTTCAGATTTAGTATTTTCAAGAGCTGATAACAGTATTACTTATTTAACATATGATTTTGCAAGGTGCTAAGCACTATGATCATCAGTGCACTTGCATTCTTAGGTAATTTTAAGCAGGCAAGTAGCCCACATGAAAGCATCATCATGGCTTTCATAATCATATGATGAATCACATTATTGAATCCAGACAAGAATGTTCAGAACCTTGTACAATCAAGTTAAGGGCTTTACATGAAGTGAAAAGACAATGAAGACACCCTGAAGAGTTTATAACTATCAGTTTAAGGAATATTAATGTTTTTATTCCAAAAAATCCCCCTGAATGTCTGTGAACACATTTTCTTCCATATATCATCATCTTCTGTTACTAATTCTTTGGATACTTTACTGCTGTTATATATCTGACTCGCTCTATTTTTTATAGACCCATAAAGAAAGGCAGTTGGGTCTTGTGGGAGTGGGGGGAGAAAAGGGGGAGCAGAGGAGGAGAGGGGATGGTGGTGATAAAATGTAATTCCTCCGAACACCTGCTGAGTTTAATTGCACTACAGCTGCTGCTGATTGTAAGTGGGAAAGGGAGATATAAGGCAGAGGGGGAGGTGGTGGTGTTACTGACTGATTGGCTGTCGTTACATCCAGTTTTATTGTCTTTTTTTACCCTTTCAGTATTATTCTTACAAGTTAAAAGAGACTCTGAGTCTGAGGGATTAGGGACCTAAACCAAAGAGGAATCTTATGATCTGTGAGCAGAATGAGATGTGGTGTTTCCTGGATGAAGACATCTGAAGAGAGCATATGTGAACCTCAAGAGCAAGACTGATGATCCCAACAGACAAATTGCCACAGTATGCAGCATTCACTAGAATGAAAGGTTTATAGGTGAGATATTTAAAGAGGTCACCACGCCCAGAGTATGTGGGTCTGCAATGAAATAGAAGACAGTGCTTGAGATGAAGGAGCTGTGGTCATTCAAAAGGGATAGCAAACCATGCAGAGAAATTTTCAAGCAGGTTCCCATTCTGCAAGAACTTAAAGATAACAAAGTATGGTGGGTTTGTAGCATCAAGGCACTGTGGAATAAATGCCTGTTCACAAAATTGATAGAAATGGGTACTGAAAATTGGACTGCTGTAATCTGATAATTGCTGGCAACAAGCTGCTTTAATATAGAGAAGTATGATGCACATAGTTGTGATTCAAAGACTTTATTTTGGAATATGTCAAAGACATGACAGAACATTACAACTGGGTAACTCCCTCAGAAAACAAAGCAAATCCATATTACTCATATCCATGCATTTTGGGTTACTTTGTAAGCAACTGCAAAGCTAAAAAATGCTAATAGTGATGTTAAATAACTTTTGGAAAAGTTTAGAGAGTTATCATTCAGTGATAATAGATATGGAGGAAGAACTTCCTTCAACTTGGAGCATGAAATACAGGACTTCTAATTTTTAGAATTATAATAGGCAAAGCATCAGTTAAACATAGCAGTTCAATTTTTTGTTTAAGAGAACTTACTTTATATGTATCTTTGACTATATAAATAACAAACTGCCTATGGTTAAAATAAATCATTTTCAGGAAATGTTTACCCAAATAAAAAAATCTGTAGATGATTCAACTGCCTATTACATGGACTATGACCTTAATTATAAGTGCCTGTGAAATAGGATCAGTAAGAAAATTCAAGATGGGAGGATACTAATATTTGTGGTACATACAATAAGAACACACATTGACCTAATGATTAATTAATTGATGATCGAATTAAAAGGGGAGAGGAAAAAGATGGGATAACGTTTGCCTGGATTAAAAAGCTACAAAAAAATACCTCCAATCCTGGACAAAAAGGGACCTTGAGCTGGCTTAAAGGACCTTGAGCCAGCTTTTCCACCACTTGAAAAATTGGCACTCAGAAAAGGGAGATCTTTACATCCTGTTACACAGCAAGAAAAGTCCAATAGGTAGGAACTACTTAGCTGTTATCATTTTGCTCCCTAACATTCATTCTACTTGGTACTTTAATATCTAGCCAACCCTCCTGAAAGTGTCAGTGTCTCTTCACTTGGCATCATGTATCCAGCTTATTTTAAGCAGGCTAAGATCTCATTGGCATTTCTGATGCCTTTGCAGTCTGAGGTTTTTCCTATCAGATGTACCTTTTAAAAGTTTTCAGAAACTAATTAATTTGCCACGTTTGAAGACATCTTTTCACCAATTATTTCAAGTAGGGTGTGATCTCAACTCTGATTTCACATGCATGTATATGTAGAACAACAAAACATTATTAATAAAAAAGCTGTCACTCTCTATTGCTGAACTCATCATTGTATTCATTTTTTCATATTGGTGTCCTGGCTGTAAGGTATGAAAAATGCAAAACTTTCTTTTTGAGCAATGCTAATTAGAATTTTTAAATTGTTTATATGCTGAACTAACTGATTAAAATTATTGAACAATTTCTATAACTCCATCTTCCTTAAGGTTGCCATTCCAAGAACTACATATCTGCTCTATTTTGATACTAAAATAAATTAATTAATTTTTAATTAAATTGATTTCTTAACCTACAGAATGACTACTGGGGAAATACAGAAAGTGTAAAGAAATAAAACATTTTCATTTGCTACTACAAACATCAAAGTTCTGACAGTTCTCAGCTGTTATAAGGAATGAAGAAATAATGTTTTTAGTCAATCTGGGAACAATGTGGACTATGAAACAAAAGGTTCCATTTTTTTATATAACTCTCCAGCATGCAAACTTCTTGTTGAGACTCTTAACATAGATTATGTATATCTTTCTCTCTCCTTGATCAGTCTAATTATAAGCCCTCATTACATCTTATTTTCAAGAGACATACTAGCATCCCTAGTCCACAATGCAAATGAAGAGCTTTTTCTTTTTATAATGTATTACTTTTTCATGCTTGCTCCTTACAAAAAAAAACCCAAAAAACCAAAACCACCAGCACCAACAAAACAAACAAACAAAATTCCCCAAACTTTGGAAGTCAAAAGCTTACTGAAGAGCACTATGAAGACCTGAGAAATCCTTTTCCCGTATTGGCAAAAACTCTACTGAAAACTTACTCTCTTAATTGCTAAAACAAATTAACAAAAAAGAAGGCTTTACTGCTGGACTGTCATAGAACCATAGAGTCACATAATGATAGAATGATTTCTGTTGGAAAGGACATAAAAGTCATCTAGTTCCAATCCCCCCAAGCATAGGCAGGAACATCTTTCATGAGGCCAGGTTGATCACATCCTCCTCCAACTTGGCCCTAAACACTTCCAGAGACTGGGGCATCTATGGCTTCCCTGGACAGCCTGCTCCAGTGTCCCACGTCTGTCATCATAAAGAATTTCTATGACATGCCTCCAAAGATGTCTCTTCTCTAGGCTGAACAAGCCCAAGGCAGGTCCAGTCTCTGACCAGTTTGATTACCTCCCACTGAACTCTCTCCATGATCAGAATGTTTCTTGTAGTTGGGGGGCTGAGGGTGGGGAGGTGGGAGTGTACGAACTGCACAATTCTAGACTACATCTCACAAATACAGAGCAAAGGGGCAAACCACACCCTCATCTACTGGCTGTGCTCCTGACAATGCAGCCCAGGATGCTGTTGGTTGCCTTCACTGCCAGGACCCAGTGCTAGCTCACATCCAGGTGAAGGTGAAGAGCCACAGATCTTCCCCAGCAGAGCCACTCCTCCAGCAGTCCATCCCCAGCTTATCAGTGCAAGAAGTTCTTCCTTCCAAGGTGCAGAACTTAAGTCTTTTTCCTTGCTGAATATCATAAGAAATGTCTTTGTCCATTCTTTTGGCCTATCTAAGTCCTTCTGAATGGTAACCCTTCCCCAGTGCATTCACTTGTCCACCCAGTTTGGTGTCACCTGCAGACATGGTGAACAAGCCCTCTATTGCTTCCTCTAGGTCATTGATAAAGGAGTTAAACAAACCAGACCTCAATACAGAACTTCATAATTCTCCAGTTCCTGATCCCCACTACCAGCCTATACATCCGGTTTTTTAGCTATTTACTAGCCACACATCTGGACTACAATGTTGTAAGTTGAACGTGAGAATATTCTGGGAGACAGTGTTGCTAGCCTTCCC
This sequence comes from Chloropsis cyanopogon, assembly GCA_013400585.1. Lineage (NCBI taxonomy): Eukaryota > Metazoa > Chordata > Aves > Passeriformes > Irenidae > Chloropsis > Chloropsis cyanopogon. Next base: position 27,400 of record WEZZ01014061.1, on the reverse strand, counting down.
AAATTCAGGGTAAATTACACCTACTACTCTTCCCTTAGCCACAAATACAGACACTTTAACATGGAAAATGATCAGATTGATCAGGCATGAATTACCCTCTATAAACCATGAGAACTTTCCCTAGTATTGTTTCCTCTTTTGTGTGCCCAGAAGTGTGTTACAAGAGGACTTGCTCTATGATTTTTCTAAAGACTGAAGTTAAATTAAAATATCCTGTAGTTCCCTGAATATTTTTTATGCTCTTGTTTGCAGATTCGTGGAACATATTGTTTCTTCTAATCTTTGAATATTTCCCCTAAATTTTATGACTTGCAAGAGGATGGAGGATGATCTTGCAAGGACATCAACCAATTCTCTCAATATGCTCATATGCAGCCCATCAGTTCCCATGGACTTTTATGGGTTAAATTCTCTCAAGCTATCGCTAACTCATCCACTGATGATACTTCTTGAATTCTTTCATTAATCAGAGAGACCTGGGAGATTGAGACAAGGAAAGTATTGAGTACCTAAGCCTTAAATGTTTGCTGTCGCTAAATCACCCACTCAATTTAGCACTGGACACACAAGCTCCTTGTTCAATCTTTTACAACACAGCATTAGAAGTTCTTCTGGTTATGCTCAATGTCCGTCACAAGGCTGACCTCCATCTGAATTTTGGCTTTCCTGGCACTATCCCTACACTCGTTGGACAATGTTTTTAGACTCTACCACTGTATTCTGTCCCTTTTTTCATTCCATGTTCTGCTTTTAGAGGTTGGAGCTCTATTAGGAAAATCCTGCTTAGCCAAACAGTTCTCCTGATACAGCTACACCTCTGATACATCTACACCTCAGTTTGATTATCCGGACTGTTCTTACACCTGAGGATGCCTTCTTGAGTGCCCTTACCTTTCAGATCTGTCTTAAATAGGATTGTATCTACCAATTCTCTGTATAAGGTGAATATTTATAATAGCAAATATCTAACTGTTGAGGGCATAATTCCCACAGATTGCTAGCTACAAGGCCTATAACTTCAAAATATGCATTACTTATTTCCAAAATTATGTTATAAGTGTGTGTTTCCATTAAAATTTAACAATGTGAATATTACTTCTAGCTATTCTTTTGGAAGCATCACACATAGGTATTTATGATGGAGATACCTAAATCTGAATCAGTCACATAAATTCCCTGTACGGCCAATGAAGAAAAGTAAATTGCTCTGAAAGACAAACTGTAAGTCTAAAAGAGGCAGCCAAAATAATCCAGAAACATGTCCTGTGGTATCTCTCAGTTGCCTCTCTTTTCTCATTGTCTTTGAGTTAGACAACTAACTCAGGTGTAGATATTCACTTGGTGAGATGAACCTTCATAAAAGTTATACACCTTTAAGAAAACAAAAGAATGGGTTATAAGAAATTATAAACATGTTCTATACACTCTAGAAATAGATATATTTCCTCCCTTTCTTTGAAACTATTGCAAGTTTAATTTCTAATTTCTTCTACTTTTTACTGAATTTGCTTGTGAAATACAACTGGAGTTTCCTTCCTTAAGTCTTTTTTTTTTTTTTTTTTTTTTGCAGAAGTTTCTATCTGAAAATTACCTAGGCATTAACTTAACCACAGGTTATGTTTTAACTTTATTGTTTTGCTAATCTATTTTTAAAATGTTACTGACATAAAAGAAACAAAAATAATAATTTATAACAAGTATCCTTAAAGGTATCCATAAACATCTTAAGAAAAGGCTGAAAATTTATTTTTACTTCTTGAATTACCTTAATATTAAAAAGACACCAGTGGGAACTGGTGACTCTTGGTTTGTTTGGGGATGTGAAATTTTTTAGCAAGGAGAATTTGCCAAGCATAGCAGAACCGGAAATAGAGCCTAATGAAATTTTGAGCTGCAATGCAAGCTAATGATACTTGAAAGTGACATGGTTATATCTCAACAGGATAGCACTGGCTTAGCCTAAATGTCAGGAGACTGACAGGCAAGTATCATAAAGATACATGTCAGTCACCTCCAGTGCAAGAATAAGTGATGAGCATTGTCAAGAACGTCCTTCATTTTTCCTTGGCAATTAAAGCAAACAGGGGCCCCAATGTCTGCTCTGCTGTTCCATTCACTTTCTCCTTTCTCTTATCTAAGCACTTGCTGTTTCATTCTCTTGATGAACAAAACAGTGAAGATAAGAAATGAAGAAGAAAATAGTTGTCTTCTCACTTCAGTGGTACTGACCCATTTTTTTTGCATAGACATGTAAAAGGAAAATTGTGAAGTTCCAGAGTGCTTACAACCTTGTTATTTTTTCAACACTGTTCTGCTTTTATTCAAGGCTTAGTAACCCTGTAACAGTGACTGTGGCAACAAAGTGGTGAGTTCTGATTCATAACCTAATCCTCACCATCACTTCTGCCCTGAGCAGCTGAGATGCATAAACCGTGGAGGAAAGTCAGCAGTAAGTTCCTTATCAGAGAGGACAGCAAGGTGAAAAGCATGCTAGCTTCATGTGAAAACTATGGAAACAAGACTGGGAAAAAGAAATAACCAGAAGAAATAAAGGCTAGGAAGGGGCACAGAAATGAGAACTGCCACAAACTGAGAGGTGAGAATACCAGCCAGTTGCCTAAATCAACCACCAGCTTGTTTCAAACACTGTTTGCCCAGTGAGAGCTCATATGCCTGGAGCTGTGTGAAATCAGAGGCACATTGCCAGGACAGCAAGGAACTGCCTTCGTGCAGACTCCTACCTCAGTTAAATGTTCCCTCCTCCCGCTGTTTTACAAGGGAATAGGTAGCTATGACACTGGATTACTGCCAAAGCCAAGGTGTATGCATCACCCTGGCAAACTGTGATTCATTATAGCCAGGAGCAGGATGCACAGTAGATGAGCAGCATTATTTCTAGCCAGAGCTACTCACTGGCTGATAATGAGAACAGCGCCTTAGGGAAACTCTGCTGATTTTCTTTTTCCAGTTTCTGCACCAGCCTGATTCCTTCCTATGCTGCCAACTATGGGCAAAGAAGAGATGATTCTTGCTCCCATGACTTCATGCTTGATTTAACCCACAAACCAAAGTGCCCCAAGGCTCTCCAAGTTTGGCTTACTAACTGTTCTTGCAATTACACATAATGTGTTCCAATGTTTCAGTTTTCTCAAAGCCAGGAAAAGGAAACCTCCACAGAGCCCATCCACTCAAGCAAGCCTATCACACAGATAAACATGATCTCACTGAAAAAAGCAAAGAAGGCATCTAGCCCTACAGATACAAGTCTTAGAATGTAAACAGATTCTTGCCTGCCAATTTATCCTTACAAGAAAGTTTCTACAGCATAGACCCTTGCCAAAAAATAGAAAAATGGAGATGCTTTACAATAGGCAATCAAAGCCTGGAAGCATCAACAGTGTTCCAGTGGCTTGAAAGGCTTTAACTGCTGGGACAGTCTCGCCAATTCTATTATCCACATTTCAGACACATTTTACATGTTCTCTTTCAAATACCCAATGGAAAACAAATTAAAAATGGGTAGATCTTTTGTGCACCTGACCATCAGCTAATTTTAGCTTATTCTGTAGATATTTTGCACTTGCTTGGGTAATAGTTCAAGAGTTTTTTGGTTTATGACACAAATTAAGGTTATCATGGGTCATGATAGCAAAAGATCAATAGCAACAAATCACGTTTGTAATGACATTAGTCATGTCAATCAGTCTTTGATCATCAATGAAAACATTTGACAGTTATTAAAATTTCTTGGAACATTTTTGGCCAGAGAGCCCACTTTAAACATGGTGTTCCATAAAAATTCACTAGGTCTGGAATTCAATAATAAGTGTACTCTGCGCCATGAGAAGGAGAAAGGATAGGAAAAAAGATGTGGCATACCTCATTCAACAGGATATACCATATTTACAAAGCCATGAATAAATACTGAGGTTTTACTGAATCTTATGTCAAATAACATCCCTTTCCTTAATTTTGGTGTTCAGCATTCTCTTCATGGATATGTCAAGCCAATATATTCATGCCAAAGTACTTGGAGAAAACTAATAGATCTCAGGCCTTGTTTTTTCCTATGGTTATACTCATTCAAGAGAAATTTGCTGGCAGTAAGATACTTTGCGAGTCTGAAACTAATTCTGGATAGGTTTGTGTGAAACTTACCTTCCTCATACTGTATTTCTTACACCACTGCTGGACATTTCACGTCTGCTATATAGCTGTATGCAATTCTGTTTTCCAGATTTTGAATCAAAAGTTCTTGACCTTGAAATACTTCAGAGCAAGCACTTCTTGCTTGCTGCATGAATACTTTTGTCATCACTAAGCATTTCACCTGCTGCCTATTGATAAACAATTGACAACTACTCATGACCACTTACCAAGATTGGTTAATGAGAATACTTTGCTATTGCTCCTGCAGATTTTACAATCACACAATGATTTGATTAGTTGCACTGATAAGAGAAATATCTATTTCTTAGAGATAAGCATTACAGCTGAATAGAGTAAACCCTACAATTCAACAAGAACAAAAATGTAGTAGTAACTTGAATTTTAGTAAGAGGACAGGAAGAAATTCTATAAGGTTTCTTATTAAATAAATAAATAATTTAAACCCTTCAAAGAAAAGAAGATACGACTTTGAAATAAATTGATTTATTTATAAAATAGGAAAGCTTGTTGTTCCTGACATTCTTAAAATAGATAAAAATAGATAAATGAAGACTATTTTGTTGTGAAATGATACCCAAGGTAAATAAATGTGGAGGGCAGGTAGTGGGGAACCTGAAGTTAAATTCCAAATCTCTTCAGTAACCATATACAGGCAAGTGGTAAAAGAGGATTTTTTTCGCAATGAAATGATCTTGAATATGGCTTGAAATTAAAGTCAGCAACTTCATGCAGGGGTTGCAATTATCTCAACAGGTCTCAGTAACTGATTCCTTTGAGTTTTGATTGAGTTTTCATAGCACAATATTGTCCCAACTTTGAAAAGGATTTAGGAGATTTCCATTATAGTCTCTTGCCTTTGTGCTCAAGAGTAATGTATAATTCTTTTGGTCTCAGTCTCTCTGCTGTCTTTTACCCTGGAAACATACTCTAATCCTTGCAATCTTTTAAAATAAATGGATATGTTGAGATCTCATCAGTCTTCTGTATACTCAATAAAAATTCTAGAACTTGGTTTAAAAGAAACTTAGGTGGAATTTTCCAGGTGAAGTCCTTCTCCTGGTGAAACTGATTAGAATTTCTTTCACTTCTTTTAGGGGTCATTGTTTTACCTTCATAATAAGTACCGTCATGTCAGTGATGGTTCTTCACAGGAGAGGTATGAACAGTGCACCTGCTTTCCTTGTTTAATTGCTAGAAGAAAAGAGTCTTGGTCTAAGCATAGATTACCTAAGGGACATCTCCATTCAAGTAACAGTACCATACACAAATAAATGCATAATCACTGTACAGTATTATTGAATTTTTTATACCTATTATAGATCATTTTCTTTTGGTCATGTCGCCTATTAGACTGTTTTCGAACAAAATGTTGATTTTTGTGCCCTATTTCATTACTTCTGCACACAGTTCTCCTTATCCTGATTAGCAGCTGTTCTACCTGATTCTCATCAATGCTGTTCTGTAGTAGAAGACATGACAGAAGCTTATGGACCTCTATCCGAAGTGACTGTATCTTCTTCCTAGCCTGATGCCCTATGTTCTCAAAAAAAAAAAAAAAAGCACAAATTGAATCTTAACTGGATTATGCATACTATTGTCTTACAAGTTCAGACCACTTACACTGAAGTTGTGGTCACTGAGAAATACTTAAGTGTTCCATATCTCTTAACAAAAATATTCATCCATGAAAACACAGGTATAACAGCATAATACTGTAGTTCTTTAGAAATAAGATTTTCAGTTGCCAATACCAAACCCTTTCACAAACTACTTCCTGCTTCAAGGTCTCTTGCCAGGGTAATGAGATGCTCCATCATGAAGTTATATATAATTCTGTCAAAATAATCTTAGAAAGTATATAATTTTGAATCATTGTTGGAAGCAGAGACATGAGCAACTGCAAATGTGTTCTTCTAAACTGGCAATGTAATATAGAATTAAATGCAAATGACTACGTTAATGCAACATTATGATTGAGATATGACACAAACAAATGTCATTAAATTCCAAGTATGGTTCCCACAGCAACTGTAATTCTGCTGCTTTGCACTTTCTGTACATATTATATTGTATTTCTGTGCCATATACTGTGCAGTATTAACTTCACTGTATTTTCATATATTTGCACTGTGACTGAGTAATGGTTGTTCTGGGAACACAAACTGAGTTTCTATTTTTCCTAATGTAAAATCTCCACAATAATGTTGCCATTTTTTTCCTATCTTTAATTTCTTTTGTTTTCACTGGTTTGTTTGTTTGGGTTTTTTGAAAGAAGATAGTGTATTATTTCAATGTATATCACCTGGCTAGAAGTCATTGCTTTTGCAGGTAAGTATGTTTTCGAGCTATACTCCGAGCCATGACTATGCTTAAATAAATTTTATTTCACTAGATATTAGTCAGCTTGATTTTTTTTTTCACTTTTGGCCTTTTCCTTCCCAATATCACAGCTTGAGCTTTAGTTTCAAACCAAGAAGGCAGAGGTCTTAACAGGAAAAAAAAGTCATGTGCTTTTCCAAGTCATGGTGCATTTCCACCATGTTAACCTACATGTAAGGAAAGATAGTCAGGAACTCAGTTGCTATCTACTGAGGCTGTGACAGCAATTTAAATTTAACTGGTTCATTAAGGTGCAATTTTGTGCCTAATTAACATTCTCAAACTCAAATTAATAACAGCTTAAGAGAAAAGGAAATGTCTTGCATGGGTCAACTTTATTTTTCCCAATTTTCTTTAAAATATAGCTTATACATACATTAATCCAAGAGAAAGACTAGCCATATCACACATTAAATTTGGTACTTACTTGCTTGTGTCACTTTAGAGTGATATGACTTATCAGGAAAATAGATTAGAAGTTTTAAACAGGAGTATTTTCAGAAGCTCTGTGTTAAAATAAAAATTTTTACCATTTGAAGAAAGAACCAATTTAAATAATTTTTTGAATTCCAGGAAAGGCAGGTGCATAGTCCTTTAAAAGATGCCAGGGGAAAAAGGGTTTATTGGAGGCTGGGCAATCACCAAGCATATTAAGTTCAACAAGGGAAAGTGCCTGAGATGGGGCAGATCTGGATATATGGACAGACTGGGGAATGAGATGCTGGAGAGCAGTGTCAGGAAAGGGACCTGGGGGTCCTGGTTGATGGCAAGTTGAATCTGAATCAGCAGTGCCCTGGCACCCAGGAGGACCAACCCTGTCCTGGGGGACATCAGGCACGGCATCACCAGTGGGCAAGGGAGGGGATTGTCCTGCACTGCTCTGCACTGGGGCAGCCTCACCTCAAGTTCTGTTTTGGGTGCCACAATATAAGAAAGATCTAAAGCTGCTGGTAAGCGCCCAAAGGAGGGACACAAGGATGGTGAAGGGCATTGAGGAGAAGCCATATGACGAGTGGCTGAGATGACTTGGCCAGCTCATCCTGGACGTGTGGGAGGGGAGACCTCAGTGCAGTCTGAAACTTCCTCATGAGGAGAAGTTGGTTCAGCAACTGCTTTGAAACTGAATGTACCTCACCAAAATTAAGGGAAATTTTCTGAAATTTTTAAATAGTCGTTTTCAACATTTTTGCCATATATATGCCCATTATATCTCAATGTAATTAAGCAGTGTCAGGAAATGTTTCCAAACATCTGCTTATGTGGACTATATTTGTGTGATTTCATTTTGCTGAAATTCCTGAAAGGCAAGCTCATGTAAATGGTGTTTTATACATAGAAGAGCCCATAGTGGACAATAGTTGTCCTGGAGTGCTTCCCTAAAATGTCCTGAAATGCTTCTTCTTATTTTTCCATTTCAGACCTTACCTATGAAGGTTGACTTGTGATTTACACTAGTCTGAGTATATAAACTACCTCAGTGTAAAGTGGAAGTAACGAATAAACAAGTAAGTAAGATACAGGTAAACTAAATCAGAAGATTTTGAAGATGGTAGCATGACATAATTTTGAAAACAAATTACTGAGATATTATGAATGTCAGTTTGGTTTAACCAATTTGAGATTCTGATAATTGTTTTAATAATTCTGTTCTGAATAGCTTTTCAAATCCAATAAAATTGCCTATGTTTTATTTCAAATTCTTGCCCATGGCAGACCTTGAATAATATTTCTAAGGAAATGAATGAGATATTATGTATGATTTAAATAAATAATTATGTTCAGCTGAAAGCAAACCTATCTTTCAGCACTAAAAGTAGTAATAGATTTCTCTGAACTGATAGAATTGTGTTGTACGTTCTAACATCTTTGATTAAATACCGCAAGTGGGCTAAGATACTATAAAATATGCACCTGCATTCTCTCTTTGTAAGTTTACATTTCTGTTCCAAAACTTGTTTCAGCCTGTTATCATGCTCTATTTCAAAGGGGTTTTTTTTCCTTTATTTTCTCTATATTGATATACTAAAGGATTTCCTGCCCATAATGCAGAGTATTGGACAGGTCCAGCAACAGCTGTCATCTAGAATTTCAAGTTCCTTTGTTTTCTGTAACATAATGGGAGGAATAAATTCATTTATGTGGAAAAGGCAAAATATACTTAGGACTTTCCAATATATAGGTGAAATAGTAGCTTTACACCATTATTTTTACTCAGAACAAAAATAAAAACAGTGAAATTCTTACTTCACACAAGTAGCACTGGAATCAAATTTTATGTGACCAAAGCACAATCTCTGCTTTGAGAACAGAGACTCCTGTGGAGTAAAGCTGAATCCTGTAAGTCACAAAGAAATATGCATCTGGTGGTACGTGTTCTAACAAGACAATTTTCATACACACCTTTGTTTATGAGAGATCAAGATGAAAACAGACTTTAGGATTTAATCCTTGCAAAATAAATATGAAACAAAAATATGGTGTAACATTTGGATTTGCATCAATATCAAATCAAAACAGCAACCATTCAGAGCCATACATCTGTAAGCACTATAGCATTTTAAAACATTTTTTTGAAGAAAAAGTAGAATATATATTAACAAATTATAAAAATTATAAAAACTAAAAAAAAATTATGCAATGAAAATATGAAAAGTTAAAATACACTTTGAAACAGATACAGCATTTTAAATAGTTTACTTCATGTAAATGAGATATTGGTGTCAACGAACATTTAAAAATGAATGAGCTGTTCAGGAGATGCAAACACAAATGCACCTTGTGCGCTATAAAAGGTTTCAATTTTGCTATTTTCTAAACACAGAAAAATGTATCCCCCCATTCAGAATATTGAATGTCTTATGAAAAGTGAAAGGTCATTTGTAACTGTCCAAAGGATTGATGGAGTTGAGATACCTCCTTGACCTTCACCCTGCACTCATAAAGAACAGTCTCAGATGACAGAGCATCAGGCAAGTTTTCAGAAAATGTCTTTTCTTATTTTATATTGCATAGCAGGCTTGTTACCTGATATTTTTCATAATTGTATGTCAAGATTTAATTACTTCATGTCTTCTCTCATTAAAAGCAAACTGTCATCCAATACCATTCAGCTATGTTTGTGATTTGCACTAATTCAAGCATTTCTGTCTGCTTTTTGCCATTGTTTTCCATCTCAGTTTCTACAATAATTGCTTTGGAGGCCTACACAAACAATGTCAAGGTCAAGCCTCACAAATACAAAAATTCTTTTTCAATTACTTATTGTCAGTTAAGGATGCACATTATAAAAACTGGTTCAGAGGAGTTTCTTTTTTTCTTCGTATTCTAATCTTCACATAATGCAAGTTGGAATGAAAGCTTGAGTTAAGATGTTTAAACAACAAACTTCAAAAATACTTGAGGCAACATGAAGTTTATTATATTTTAATCATTCTAGCACATTTTCAATCATGTAGTATATTAGGGAAATCATATATAAAATATACTAATAACCATGGGCAGGAAGTAAAATAAAATTTACTCAATGTTAAATCCTTTAGTTGTTATATTTTTTCATCCTACCAACAGGGAAAGTCAAGGACATATAGCTTACTGGTCCACTTACCAAGAAACAAGAAGGCAAAGAATTCATTTATCAAGCTTCAGCATCAAGTGTCACTCTCCCTGCTTCCCTGCAAAAAGCTTGAGAGTGCTGGGCAGCAAAAGAGTGACACATGAGACGAAAGATGCAAGAAGAAAAAAAAAAGTGTTTCCTGAAGATGATGGGGATACATTGGGGTAAAAGAGATAATGACAGAGGAAAAAAAAACCCCATAGAATTACTATTGTTCCTTTGCTAATTATTTTCTCATTCATAGAGGTATTAACATGAATATAGTATGTAGTCTAAAAGAAAATAATAATAATACTGTTTTGGAGAACCCAAACTGACTTCACTGAAAAGTCACAGGTTTAAATTTTATTTGGTATGTTACTTATTCTTGGAACATAATGAAAACTACAAAACTGTTGCCTGGCTGCAGAAGTACTTTGGATCCACCAGATGGGAAACCAAAATCATGCCAATCAATTGTTGTTTACCAGTTTTTCAAATGCTAAATCCTTCCATTTTTTTCCATGCCAAAATGCTTTCTTGACACTGTCATAAAAAGATATGCTGTATTCAGACACCTGTTTTAAGAAAATCTCCCGAACTCTTTATAATGTAGATTTAACTTTCTTCTCTATGGACTACAACACCACAAACTATGGTTTCGTGAAAAGGCATTTTAGCATTTGTCATTTTTTCATTATTTTGTTCATTTTGCTGTATTTTAAACAAATTACTATCCAATATTTGGATCATTCTTCTACATTGCAAAAAAGAGATTTAATTTCTTCTTTTCACTCAAGAAATTCAAACCAACTTCTCCAATCTCTCATCCTTGGCTATGAACCAATAAACTCTTGTGGAGGACAGAATGGAAAAGCTGCTTCTGATTCGTGAGAGTTATTCTGAACGGTTACTTAATTCCAGCAAAAATTACTCAAATCCTTGTTATAATTCTCAAAATATTAAAAAAAAAATAAAATAACTGCAAGCAAATGCTGATTTATTTCAGGAAGACACAGGACTATAAACTGTTCAGGTTGGACCCTTTGCTTAACTTTTCCATTATAGCTCAGCTGCTGGGTCACTAAAAATGAAGGTATAAGAAGCTGCTGGAGTATTTCAGTCAGTGAAAAATTATCTAGACTCCCCACATTAATGAAGAAGTAGAAATTGCTATAATGATCGTGGAGAGGGAGAGAAGCAAATGAAGAAAAATCTAAACAGCAGCAGTTTCTACAGGAGCATACAATATGCTCACATTAGCAGGAAAAGCAGCATGTATTAATTTATGTATGGTCTAGGAAAATTATTTGGATTCACAAGGTCTAGGAGCCTAAACTAAGAGCATCTGGTATTGCACATTTTACCCAACCCCTGTGTTTCCAACTAAAAATGTCTGCAGGTTTTCTTTTTATCTTTTTTTACAGACATACTTTGCACTTCCAGGATTTTAACTGGCTTTTAGTCAAGTCCAAAAAGATCGTTATATGGAATCTCAAATTTAAAACCTTTGAAGTATAAAATTTTTTTGTTTACTGTGTCTTTTTGTTCAGATGAATGGAACCAGATAAAGGTGACAAACTTTTTTTTTTTTTCAGTCATGTATGGAAATTATGACTTTTTATTATCTGTGGACAAATGCTTTGTCTTGAAGAACAGATTATTTTTTTTATTATCTTTTGTCATTGGCTATGAAATCAGAGTTAATAAGTTTCACAGATTGCAATAATACCCTTGAGAACCTGTGTGATATCTGTCAAACATGTAATTTTAAGGTCTAATAATATGCAATATGTTTACATAGGTTATTGAAGTGCAGTTCTTTCCCAGCAAAGGTATTTAATAAAAAAAGCTAGAAGTGTAACATCTCAAAGCTAGTAGAATTTAATATATTTTTAAAATACAAATATAAATGATAGTAGATAAATTTATACAACATATGCAGCAAAATATGCTTCTGTAATGTAAGAAAATTGTTTGTGGAGACTGCTATTACTGCAAGATTTTAAGGACACATGACATTATCAGAACTGATCTAAAACTTGGTTAAGTCAAAAGAGGCCTTGGAGAGTTTTGTGAAATGTCTATTAGAAAAATATTTAACTGGACAACATGTGTGGATGAGTGTGTAAGCAGAGGACTTGTAAATGTAATTTCATAATAATTTATTTTGGCTTTTATGAAAACTCAAGTGTTTTGCATTTCTAATTTTTATTTTTAGATAGACTATGGATATCTAGAGCTGAGAAGATGTACCTCTACAGCAGAACTCAATATCAATGACTCCTTCAATTCCATTAAACAGAATAACATGTTAGTGTGAGATAATGACTTTTCTATTTTATGCTACAATACTGGGAAATATAAAATTAAA
>WEZZ01014061.1:0-10968 GCA_013400585.1 Chloropsis cyanopogon | reverse complement strand
AAGAATACAAAAAAAAAAAAAATCCTTGCTTGGAAATAAAACATTTGCTAGGAAAAGTTAACCCAATGTCTGCATAAGAGGGTCTGAAAAAGCCAAGAAAGCAACTAGTTTGGGAGGTACCAGAGGTAGTGTTTAATTTCCCCCAGATCTGTGCCCTATGGCAAATAAGCCTTGGTCTCTAACATGCTATGGTCTTGCCCTTCTTTTTTTCTACTTAAGTGCCTATTTGCAAGAAATCTGCAGGAATGCTGCACTGAGACCTGATTTTTGACTCTTCCATCAAATTTGTATTAAACCAGTTAGCATCCAGTGATATCAAATCATTAATATTTAACTAGAGAAAGACTTTATGCTACCTGAAAAGCTATATACTACCTATATAGTACCATACATTCCATTTTTTCTCTGATAAACATTCTTTAATGCCTAATTCTATATCCATTAATGATGGAACTTAAACTCCAAGGGCTTACTGCACAATTCTGGCCTTCAGTTTAAAAATATTTAACTTTTTCCTTATTTCTAAAGTTGTTTAGTAGTATGAAGAAGTTAGCATACTCATTCTAAAACCAAACAAAAGTAAAATTCAAATCCTATGTACATAACTAACTGCTATATAAAACAGTCTGTATGGCAAATATTTTTCCTTGAATGAATAGCTTTTGTAACCTGTCTTTTTCTTAATCAGGTACATGACTCTCCGTAAACTTTCTTTGCTTTCTAAGGCAAACATAAGTAATAATTTCTGTAAAGGTCTTGAGTCCCTCCAACATCTGGTTTTGGTTTACTATAAAAACTGTGTCTCTGATCTCATATGTTGAACTACTGTATGTTTGCCACTGTCTATTTCCTGTGAAAAAATACACTGAACAATAATAGCTTTTGTTCCTAACCTTCCAGCCACTAGAGCAGCTGAACAAATAATTTTTGTGCTTTCATTTGAAGTAATTTATTCCATGTATATGTTTGTGTAGGGTCATTTGAGTTATTGGATGTTTCATCATTTAAAAATCAAATATTAGAAATTTAAATTACTGAAAACTAGGTTTAATATTTTCCTTATGCTTTTACCAATTTTTTTGACAAAATTTCCTTCCAAGGTATCTTCAAGCATATATATAGTTTTGTGTGAGTGGAGGGAGCTAAAAAAATAGTTATTAAAAAAGTCATAAAAAAGCAAAAACATTGCAAATAATCCTACTCAATAATAAACCACAGGAGTCAACTTACAGTACTACTTAGATATTGACAATCTTTGTATGTTGTCTACATTATGATTAGCATAGAGTAAGATCAAACTACAAAATTCAAACACTGAATTCTTCCTTAAATCATAGAGAAAATATATTTATTTCTGCGTATGCACACGCGCACAGACACACATGCACACCTTTGAGAAACTCCTTTCCTGCTCATTCCTTCAGACTGCAGGAAGAAACTTGGCCCTTGCAACTGCTCTAGCTTGCAAATGTCATTGGCTTCCTCATTAATTTCTGCCCCTCCTCTGCACAGGCCTTTAATTTGCATTGTGCAGATCCCTTCCTTCCTCGTCTTTTAAACAGGAACCTTTACAGTCATGATGCATTCTGTGTCTCTGCACTCTTTCATGATTCGCCTTTCTTCCAAGGTTCTACATTTTTATCAAGTCATGGAGTCTTATGGAGCAATTTTACAAGTAATTCATTTGCTGCATATTATTAAATTACTCAACACTGTCTGGTTCTGCGATGTCTTTGTCCTTTTCTCATTAAAACTTTTATTTAATCCGGTGCAAAATTGGAGTTGCACCCAAATATTTAAAATTTATACCATACACATACTGATCTATGTTTTATTTGGAAGATAAACATCACATTCCTATTTGTTTATTTATTACCTGATTGTGATTTCTCATGTCTTTAAATTGGGCTATTGGCATACAGTCTATTAGCTATTCAGAATTTTATATTTTTTTAGCTCACATTTAAAATTATAACTATAAGAAAAGTAATCTTTAAGACTAGCTAAAAGGGGCTAATTTTTTACACAACGTCATGACTATCGTTTCTATTTTTGCTGTTACCGTGGTAGAGTAATACAGACTCCTTACTGTGTTTTAAATTACACAAAGAAGTAGAGTTCCATGTAATGTATCTGAAGATTTCAATATCTCAGGACCCTATGTTCTTAAAAATGTTATTGAATCACAAAAACCTATATTTAATGTTAATGAAAATCCTAAAAAAATTCTAATTAAAGGTAAGAGTAGCAGGAAAAATAATCCATGTACTTTAAAGATGGAGTTTTCTTAATTTTTAAGCTGTATTTTAAGATATATCTGCAACATCAAGGAGTGATGCTATGACTTAGGATATGACTTTCAAAGTAATTTCCAAAAGTAAGGAAAAGGTAAACCAATAATTGAAAAATACAGACTACTTCTCTTTTTTGCCTTGATTGAAAACTTCTGAATATTGAAGATATTCCTTTTACAAATTGTAGACAAATTTCAGCCAGGTTTAGCTGAAATACTCACTCTTTCCTGGCAAATTGACTGTGTGCTAACTTCATGAAGGACAACTTGAAAACGCATTCAGTACTCAGTTGACACAACAAAGATCAAGGCATATGATATCATGAATTAAAAATAGCACTTTTTTTTTTTCCTCAAAGTCACTACTCTATTTGCTGAAGTCTTCATACTTTTAGCATCTCACACTATTCAGAATGCACTCACAACTCAACCTTTAAGCATTTTAGAGTTGTCTTCTTTTCTCTGAAAATTGTGTTTTAATAATTCAACCTTTAAACTTAATACATTTAATTTTTTCACTGATATTGGAAAACAGAAAACATATACTGGTATTACTGCAGTCAAGACGTTGAAATCTATGCGACCAGCATGCATAGGTTTAGAGCAGAATACAAACTCCACATAATTCAAATTTTAAATACATAAGACATTTTACCCTAATTTACTTAAAATTTAGTAGGGTTTTTTTTTACAGAGTATACATATGAATGTATTCAGTACATGCCACCATAATAGATCTATTTTCTGAGATGACATAATTGTGGTAGCTTATTTCAAGAAACAGCTGAACTCCCACCCACTCACTCTCCCTCTCAACAGGACAGGGGAGAAAATAGAAAAAGAAAAGAAATGAGAAATATTTTGAAGAAAAAGACAGAGACAACTTGCCAACTACTGTCTCAGACAAAATAGAATCAATGTAGGGAAAATTATTAATGTATAATTACAATATATTTCCATAATGACAAACAAGAAAACAGCACCTTTCTGCCTCCAGGCTCAATTTGTTCTTTCACTGCTAACTCCAGGATGCCCCCAACAAGCAATATAATAGGAGTGGGAATTAGAGGGTTACAGTTAGTACCTGGTGTCTTCTCTCTACTGATCATTCCTCCTCACAGTTTTGCCTCAGTCTGGTGTGGATCCTCTCCACAGACTGTAGTCTTTCAGGACAAAATCTGCTGCAGTGTGGGCTGCCCACAGGCCAAAGTTCCTGCAGGAAATATCCATCTACTTCAGCATTGGGTCCTCCACAAGTCATTGAGTCATTGCAGCAGATAACTTCTCTAGAAGCACCTCCAATTCTCTCTCCTTCCTTCCTTCCTTCCTTCCTTCCTTCCTTCCTGCCTGCCTGCCTGCCTGCCTGCCTGCCTGCCTGCCTGCCTGCCTGCCTGCCTGCCTTCCTGCCTCCCTGCCTCCCTGCCTCCCTTCTCCTCTTCTCCTCCTCTTCTACCTCTCTCACCTCCCTGACCTTGGTCTCCTCTCTACAATTTCTCACTTCCCCAGTCCCTCTCCAACAGCACAATGGTTCTGCCCTTTCTTAAATATCTCTTAGCAGAAGCTCTGCCAGCCTGGCTGAATCAGCCAATCCAACATTGGACGTTCCCTGTGGCCTCCCTGCTGGCAACACTTTTACACATACAACTGAAATTTATCAAAAGAAAAAAAGAATNCACTGATATTGGAAAACAGAAAACATATACTGGTATTACTGCAGTCAAGACGTTGAAATCTATGCGACCAGCATGCATAGGTTTAGAGCAGAATACAAACTCCACATAATTCAAATTTTAAATACATAAGACATTTTACCCTAATTTACTTAAAATTTAGTAGGGTTTTTTTTTACAGAGTATACATATGAATGTATTCAGTACATGCCACCATAATAGATCTATTTTCTGAGATGACATAATTGTGGTAGCTTATTTCAAGAAACAGCTGAACTCCCACCCACTCACTCTCCCTCTCAACAGGACAGGGGAGAAAATAGAAAAAGAAAAGAAATGAGAAATATTTTGAAGAAAAAGACAGAGACAACTTGCCAACTACTGTCTCAGACAAAATAGAATCAATGTAGGGAAAATTATTAATGTATAATTACAATATATTTCCATAATGACAAACAAGAAAACAGCACCTTTCTGCCTCCAGGCTCAATTTGTTCTTTCACTGCTAACTCCAGGATGCCCCCAACAAGCAATATAATAGGAGTGGGAATTAGAGGGTTACAGTTAGTACCTGGTGTCTTCTCTCTACTGATCATTCCTCCTCACAGTTTTGCCTCAGTCTGGTGTGGATCCTCTCCACAGACTGTAGTCTTTCAGGACAAAATCTGCTGCAGTGTGGGCTGCCCACAGGCCAAAGTTCCTGCAGGAAATATTTATCTACTTCAGCATTGGGTCCTCCACAAGTCATTGAGTCATTGCAGCAGATAACTTCTCTAGAAGCACCTCCAATTCTCTCTCCTTCCTTCCTTCCNCTGGCAACACTTTTACACATACAACTGAAATTTATCAAAAGAAAAAAAGAATTTCAGTGCTTACCCGCCCTCTTTCTGACAATACTAAAAAACATTTTAGTATACCAGGATGAAACAAATGTTAACAGTGCCACGTAGGAAATCTTTTAATAAAAGAAAATAGAGAGAGAGAGAGAACTGTTTGGATAAGATATAAAAGACCTACACTTTCTACATGTTACTATTGTTGGAAGCAAAATTACATAACTCTAATTTAGTGTGCCAAGAAAATTCTTTTTGTTTCATCTGTTACAATTATGTTAGATGACAGTTGTTGAATTTAAATTTTATTAATTATCAGGATTGAGCAGCTTTTACTTAGGAAATTTTTAAGGTTTTTTGAGGATCCTTCTAAATAATTAGTCTCAATTATCAATTAATCATTATCACAAATCAATCTCAAAATTCTGAGGAAGCTTGCAGAAGACTAGGGGAAAAAAAGAAAAAGAGTTTTCTAATATTTTAAAAAGGAAATGTGATAAGTAGGCTAAGTCTGTGTTAGCCTCATACTGATCCAAAGCAAAAACATGTATAAACCAGCAGAACCAGTAAAAACAAAAAAAAAGCATTGCTAATGACAACCCATGAAGAAAAATCGAAAAATTACTCATCGTACATCTTATAACTTGGTTAAAGTAAGCTTTTTATGATTGCATAATAATAAATCTATTGACTAAATATTTTAATATCTATATAAATACTAACATTAAAGGAAATGTGGATGTTTTTAAAAAGAGGAAGCAACAGATTTGGGCATTATTTTTCAAGAGATTCTGTGGATATCTCTTCTTGTCTCAGTACTAATCAGTACTATAAAAGTAGCTAAAAAGTAATTGTTCATAAGTTCAGAAATGGCTTTAAAATAGTGGAGCTGTAAACACAGCAATACAATTAGCATGGCTGATTTTTAGTAGTGTGGGTGTGTAGCGGTTTTTTGGGGGGTCAGACCCCGGCTAGCTGAATGGAGACGCCGCTACAGAGGGCCCACCACTCCCTAGCCTGGATAGGAAGGGAGGGAAGGGCACCGTGGATTCTTTTCCCCTCAGGCTGCAAGCTATGACCAGGAAAAAGAGTGGACTCTCTGATGAGATGAGCAAGAGAAGTTTATTCCCCTAGAGCCCGTCTCAGGAGAGAGCGGGGAGTGCAGTTACAACGTGTTTTCATTCCCCAGGGAGGGGTCAACGCTGACCAATGAACAGAACATAAAATTGATACATTAACAGAATGACAGAACCAGCAACTAATAAGGTTACAACAAAGGTGGAATCTAATCTACAAAACCAGTAGAATTACAGAATTCATAGAACTTACTAGAAAGAATTGGGCTGGGTGAGGTGAGTTACAAGAAGAAAGGATGGCCCTGACAATCCTCTTAAAGGAGGGGAAAAAGGGATTGACAGGGAGGCTAGGAGAGTTCATAAACATAACAGGGGGGAACAGGACAGACCATCTAAAATATTAACTGAGCAATCATAAAACTTATAAAAACGAATCCCAACATGGGTGCATTTGAAAAAGGTACAGTTTTGTAACAGCCAAAATTACATCCAGGCAGACAGAAGATTGGAAATGATCTCAAGCATATATGAGATTCTGAACAAGTTGCATTCATTTTCTAATTTGATAGTCAGTTTTGTTCTGAAATGTAGGACAATTGCACATGATGAACAATTCTACTGGAAAAGTCAAAAATGATGAAGTAATGTATCAAATAGCTTAAAACATAAATATTAAAATAATTTAGAACAAAAAATAACATTTTAGTTAATAGCAATTGAATTTCAAAGCATGATTTAACACCTGTGCTCTATTACAAAGAAGTAAGCCACATGCCTGTCTTCTGAGGCATATGTCTGTAAGAGGATCTTCAGCAGAATGACTTGATTCGTATTTTCAAAGCTGAACTACAGGATTACTAAATATATTGTTCAAATATCCTTGACAACTTCTTGACTGAAAGAATGGAAGGGAAGTAGGTGGAAGTCGAAGACTTGTAGAAATTTTTTTGTAGGTGATTTACAACAGAGTGTATTACAGTAATGTGCACTTGCAGCCCAAGGAAGCCAGCCATATCCTGGGCTGCATCAAAAGAAATGTGGCTAGCAGGTCGAGGGAGGGGATTCTACCTCTGCTCTCATGAGACCCCACACTGGGTACTGTGTCCAGTTCTGGGCCCCCCGAAATAAGATGGATGCGGATGTTTTGGAACAAGTGTCCAGAAGGACGACAAAGATGATCAGAGAGCTGGGGCCTCTCCTAAGGAGACAGACTGAGAGAGATGAGGTGTTCAGCCTGGAGAAGAGAAGGCTCTGGGAAAACCTTTCAGCAGCTTCCAGCACAAAAGAGGCGTTCAAGACAGCTGGAGAGGGAGTTTTTGTCAGGCGCGTAGTGAGGGATATGATAAGGAGGAATGGGCTTAAGCTGAAATAGGGTTACATATGAGGAAGAAATGCTTTCCTTTGAGGGTGGAAAGGCACTGGAAGAGGCTGCCCGAAGAAGTTACAGATGCCCCATCCCTGGAAGTGTTCAAGGACAGGCTGGAAGGGTCTCTGATCAACCTAATTTAGTGGAAGGTGTCCCTGACCACAGCAGGAGAGCTGGAACTAGATGATCCTTAAGGTCGTTTCCAACCCAAATCATTCTGTGATTTTATGTTCTATAACTCAAATGTTCCTTTCAACAAGCCAATTAAAAGTTTATATACATATAAGTATTTATAAAATATTTTAAAATCTTTAGTGTATATATATCCATAATTATATAAGTCTAGATGTGTTTCTATTTATATTGTGTTGACAATTACATGCCAAAATTAAATACATTAAGGATTTTTAGGTTTTATGTTAATGATTGCGTACTCTAGAATGAAGTCAGTTCTTTAATTTATTTTCTGGCCCTCATTTTTTTGTTGTGAAAGTTGGAGGTGTTACCTTTAGATCAAGTTGCACTGAAAAAAAGGTTGAGCAATAATAAGCGTTCATCCATCAATGTAAAAATCTTGAAAAAATTGTCAGGTTGTACAGAGCAGTTTTAGTATTTAAGTAGTAGACATATATTAGGAAATGATACTACATATTCATATAATTAAAGGAAAACTTAGATCAGCCTTCTAATATAAATATATATTACAATAGTACCTCATTCAGGATTATGATTCTATTATACAACTGTATTGTATTTGCTATACAAATGCACAGACACCAAGCCCAAAATTTATAATTTAACTATATGTGTATAAGGATTTACTTATCTTTTGGTAGTTCATCATTAGGAAGTTCAGAAGTAATTTTATTTCAATTATAAATTTTAGCAAAATATAAAATATGAAATCCCAGCTGCTATAAGATTGCAATTAATCTCACTAGTTTCAACTGGGATAAAAGATAAAAATTTTTTTTAAACAAGACCTGTAGCTTCTTAATCTGCTTAGCATTTTTTCTGTGTCTGCACCTCTTTTAAATAACTTCTACCTCAAGCTGGAAGCACTCATAAGATGACCAGTGTGACCTGGAAGCCAATACAGGCTCCCACTGTATCACAATTTGGAAGCAAACAAAACCAATAGTTTTGCTATAGTTTTCCTATCTGAGAAAAGCAACCAAAAACCCTGCTTCCTCTTCACATCCTTTTTTATCAGAATAATCTTGATGTAAACAAATATATAATTTCACAGACATAATAAAAATTTGAAGTATTTGACAAGAAACAAATACAGCATTATCTTGTAATTTGATTTAGGAAATTAGCCTTATACACATCATTCTTAAATCTAAGAGATACACTGTGTTTGCCAAAAACATGGACAGTTAAAGAGAAGTCTCGATGTAAAGTGATGGTGGGAATTATTATTACCTTATGGAGATGAAATAAAGTAAAAGGAAAAAATTGGGCTATATTAAAATTTGATAGAAGATAAAGGAACTTGCATATATTCATAGGTAAGCCCATAGGCAGCCATGGAGTTTATATACATTTTCATGCGTACATAAGAACATTTTACACTAGACTATAACACTACAACTTTCTACAGAATGTCACTAATGTATAAAATTTTCACCCTAATCTTAGGCAATTCTAAGCAGTGCATAGCCATTCCATAAAAAAATATAACACAGAGATGAGGCAAACCATGGGAAACAGGAAAAATCAAAATAACAGTCAGAAATTATAAATGCTATGTAGGCAAAAATCTGTAGACAAAGAGCAGCTTTGAAGAGATTAATGAGAGAAAGATAAAGCCTTTGGAAAGACTACAGGAAGAAGAATTGATAAAGATATTTCTTTGCTATGCCTGGAACACACTTGTGTTAGTCAGTATAAACTTATTTGTGTGTAGTCAATATCTATTAGATTCTTTACACCCTTAGCTAAAATGACTTTAGCTTTATTTCCTTTTCAAATCATTCTTTCCTCCCACTACAGATTTCAATAGACAACAAGATCACCTCTCCTCTTCCCTTAACAAAGGATCTCCAGTTCCCTACAGATTTGATTTCCAGATTTCAGAAGTTTTTCACTACATTTGTTCTGAATTTCTAATCTGTTGTAAACATAAATCAAGATTGTGCTCAGCATTTCATTCATGTCTCACCAGCAAAAGAAGATTGAAAATTCGGAGAGGCTTTTGACCTATGCAAGATACTTTTCTTACTCACTTAAACACAACTTTTTGCTGGAGTTTAAAATTTTTTAAATGGAACCACATATAAAACACCAATTATGAATTAATGGACATACTGGGAATTCTCCAGTTGTTAACACAGACAATGAACTAGATTCACCATGGGTATAAGTATTTACTATACAGAGGCTCAGAAATACTGATGAATGTTTGCTGGCATGATGCATCATATTATGTCATACAATATTATGGGAAACCTCTTGGCATGTAAAATTCGCACAGTATGAACTGAGATTATGTCTGTTTTAATATTATAAATATTATTTTATATTTAAATAAATTTAGTATTGTCAGGTCATGGATTTGAGTGCTTGACAGGTCCACCAAGCTTTTTAATGGGCAAACAGAAATACACGTTTTGTTGCTGCAGCAGGTAAAACAATGTCTTAGCCATTACAGGTGCATGTCTAATATTATGAGCATGATTATAGTTAGGAATTAGTCTCAGAAAGTGAATCCTGTATCATCTTTATTAATTATCTTCTATCAAATAGGAATTGAAATATGCATTGTTTGTTTGATCTTCTGCTCACTATAGTGCATGTCATAAATTGATGTTTTAGGTAAATACATTATAAGGTAAGGTTTAACATAAACCATGAATATTAGTGATGCTACCTATCTTCTTCAAAAATACTTCTTCTGAGGCTGCCACTGCTCAAGGCGGAGGAAGAAGGAGCACTTAAGACTTTACACGTGCAGATTATTGGGCCTCCCAGCTGAGTGCGTGCGGTTTAAACAGTCAGGCATTGATACATGACTAGAAATAATATGCAACTCACTCAGCTAGGAACAGGAAAAATCCTAGCAAAGCTATTTCAAAATACTGAAGTCCAATGAAAAAGCTCTTGAGTAGGACTACTGGTACAGCTAAACCAAATCCATTCATATTTTTGAACAAGCAAGGTTTTAAAACTGGTGGTTTAAAGGTAAATATTCTGGTGAAATGGTTTAAGATTCACAGAATCACAGAATATGCTGAGCTGGAAGGGACCTGTCAGGATTATCAAGTCCAACTCCTGCCCCTGCACAGGACAACCCAAACGTCACACCATGTACCTGACAGCATTGTCCAAACACTTCATGAGCTCTGTCAGGTTTGGTGTTGTGACCATTTCCCTGGGGAGCCTGTTCCAGCACCCAACAATGCTCTGCATGAAAAACCTTGTTCTGAAATCCAGCCTAAACCTCCCCTGACTCATGCCATTTCTTTGAATCCTTTCGCTGGTCACAAGAGTGAAGAGATCAGTACTGGTCCCTCTGCTTCTCCTTGTGAGGAGAAGACTGCAATGAAGTCTCCCCTCACTCACCTCTTTTCCAGGTTGAACAAACCAAGGACTGAACAAACCAAGTGACCCTGGTCACTTGGAGTTTGGTACTTATCACTCCTACTAAGCAATGTACTGATTACTCAGAACTTCTGACATTTAGATTTATGAACAAATTATGGTCCTATTTGGAAAAAAAAAAAAA
>WEZZ01014058.1:0-18030 GCA_013400585.1 Chloropsis cyanopogon | reverse complement strand
TGCTTCTCAGACTGAGCACTGGAGAAGACTCCTAACAGCTGCACATAGGAGGTTTTTTTTCCAATACTATGTGTATTAATTTCTTTTTAAGCTGGCATAAGCTAAATACCCTTGTTCCATGTATCTCCAGAGTGTTTGAAAATGCTGTCTATTCATCAAAAGGCACGGAAGGTTAGAATTTGATCCGTTAGTGTGAGGTCCCACATGAAGAAAATGAGTGAAACTTTAATAATCCAAGCCCTAATTGTTCCTAACTTGGTATTGATACTGATTTCAAACAAACTGAAAAGCTCAGGCTTTCAGGTAAGCTTCTGCAGCAGGTTTTTAAGAGCTTCCAAAATGAGCATGTGTGGTTCTGTAGTTTCAGGTCGCTTTTTTTTTGTTGAAGTAACATGTGTGGTCAAGCTTAGTTTCTGTCGTAATGGAAATAGCATGTAGTCAAATTTGCATGTTACCTGATAGAACAGATTGAGAGAAAGTGACTGAGCTGAATAATGATGGTTCTTTGATGTATTTTTGATTTGCAGATCATTGAAATTTACTGATGGCAGTGTAAAAAAATCACTCCAGAGACTGTAAGCCTATTTGCAGTGGGCTGTGCTTTTTCATGTCCTATTTTAAGCATCTTGGAAGTAGCCTGTGAACCACAGGTTGAAAACCATTGGGTTTGCACCTTAAAATAACAGAAAGTACGTCTATTTTAAATAGATGAAATCCTCCTTCTCATTTGTATTTGCAGAACTTTAATTATGGGAAATTAATTATGGAAAATTGGGGTGTGGTTCTTGTTACCCATGTCTACATTTTAAGTTGCTGGTCTTCACCCATTGCCTAGAGGAAATAGAATTGGTCCACACTGGTAAGGTATTGTTATGCTAACAATAAAATCTTTGATATTGGAAGTGAATGTAAATTAAAATCATTAAAATGTTAATTTGTTTTGTGTCAATATGGCCTTTCTAAAATAAATGATGCTTGTGGCATTTGGGATATTACTCTATTATCCTTCTTATACATAAGAGACATCAGAAACATGTTTGTGTGTTTTAAGTGACTATGTCATGGAATAGCTATTGGTAATTGGCAATTGGTAAATTTTCACTAGTAAAGATGAAGAAACTTCATTTAGGCTCCTTACTATGCAAAGAAGCTCCAACAGGAGTTATTTGTGAAATCCTGTCAGGAGTTAATTTAAATGGAAGCATGCAAATATAATGTGATTAATAGTGAGAGCATCCAGATTAAAATTATATAAATACAACATGATTTGTAATGTACTGAGTGTCATTGCACAGTCAGAGCTGGTTGTATCTTTAAATAGTGTTTTGTCTTCAAGTAGACATTCTGTAAGAAGCTAATGGAGAAGTAAGCACTTTTCCATTTGTGTGACTTTGCCAGTAATATGTTTTTACTTAAGCTGAGATTCTGCCAAACTTCATACCTATTCATTTGTAAAACCACATTTGCTGTTCTGCATTTCAGCTTTTACTGGCCATCCTTTATTGTTGTGAGATGTGATATATGGATTTATTTATTTAAACTTACTGTGCTATTATCTTTGATGCTGATAGCAGAAGCTTAGAATAGGCACTTAGATTACATTCAGCTGCCAAACATTAGATATCTTAATTTCAGTGTCTTCTAGCTGTCAGAGGGATGAAGTTTTTCATCCTAAGTCATAAATGCTCTTATTAGGAAAAGTTTCTTTATTCTTTGAAGTATCAATACTGCTGAGATCTGGTAAAAATGAAAGTTTGTGGGTAGATTCTAAATTTAGATAGAAATCTACCCCAAAAATACTTTCAGGGATTTTTTTAGTAGTAAACCTCAGGAAATTGCCTCCTGTACTACTTACTGCTAACTAAGTTCCCCTAGTATTAGGAGAGCAACTGGTGCAACCTTTGATGTAAACGCAAAAAAAGACAAAATTTTTAGGAAGATTTGAATATTGAACATTTATGACCTCTAGATGTCTGATAGCCCAGAACCTTTCAGGACTGAAAAGCAAATGCAACGTATCTGTCAGTAAAGCGAGAACTCTTTCCTTCTGCAGTTACCTGAAATTGCAATTTCTCTTCCTGATTTCAGCCGTCGGCTCCTAGACTCCTGTTGGCAGTGCAGGAGTGAGTGCTGCCCATGTTGCACTTTCCCTCGGAGTAATTTTGTGTGATGCTGAAACTGGGGGTTATGCTTGCCTGGACTCATTTAACTTTTCTTATCAACAAAGTGCATGGCAGTCTTAAGAGCTCCATGAATGACATTGAAAGAAGCCACAGCAACAGGAGATACTTCAGCACACTTCTGCTTTTTTCAGGGCATGAGAGGCAGAGAATATAGACATGCTGTGTGTTTCAAAGGGACTTTGAGTAGGTTATTTCAGCTTGAAAAGGGATTAGACTTAGATGGCTGCAGTGTCATGTGGTTGTAACTGAAGGTGCCTGTTGAGGATAATTCCTTTCTATAACTGAATCCCAGCAGTTTTGTCAATGATGAGTAAGTGGAGAGAGGGACAAATGATCCGTTTGTCATGGTGAGTGATACGGAGGCGAGAAACTGTGCCTGAACGGAGACATGAAAATATACAAGCTGCATGAAGCATCTTCTTCAGTACCTGCCCCTGCAGTACAATGAGCAAGTGCAGGGCAGAGAGGAGAGAGTGATGTTGGCTTTCTTCTTTCTTTTCAGTTCTGGGGGCAGATTGGTGTTGCTTGGGTGACTCCATGCACAGTTGTAAATGTAATCACATCCATCCATCTAGCAGTTCTACATGTTTAGATATTTTCCTTTCCTTATAAAATAGCTAATGCTTCTGAAAGTAAATTCATTGCTCACATAGAAATACGATTTGCTTTAATCCTATTTGCAATTGCAACTAATATCAGTTTCTAATTAAATCAGATTTTTTTATGTAGCAGCAAATATTATTCAAATAGCTCAGCTGTCTGTGGATGTTTCTAAATAAAAAGCCTGGACGTGGGGGCAATGGTGTCTGTCTATAAGCAGTTATAGTTATTGCTTATAATAAATTGGCTTTTCACATAAAATTTCTCTCTCAAACCTACTTAAATTTATATTTTCTAAAACTTATTTGGCAGCCAAGGCAACATGCCTACTGCCTGTTCAGTTCTTTTATTGGGTTGAACTAGAACTAACATTTAGATAGAATACATTTTGACATTTGAATTTGATGTAAATGTTTCAGGGAAACATGCATCCTCCGTGGGTGATTCTCTTGTCACCATTATGATGATGTATTGTAAATATACTTTGTAAGTGAGCTTTCAGTAAAATCAGTGATGCATTTATTGCTTGTTCCTGGTCTATTTTTCCTCATAGTATAAAATTACAGCTCCAAGTTACTTTTTTTCTTTTTAATTAAAGTTATTTTCTAGAAGTTTGTCATTTTTAAGTAAATCAAAGTGGATATTCCTGTGGTACTTCTCAGTGATTATCTCTCTGCAAAAGGAAATGTTAGCTCTAATTTTCTGCTGTAAGGGTAAATAGAAAGAGACATTGTCAATTTGAATGTTTTTAAATGAAATCATTTTGATATCATGATATGGTATCTTTTTAATATATTCTGTTTTTCTAGCTAACAAGAACAGTAAAAAGACTTTTAAAGGAATGTTTAACTCCTTTCTAAGGAATGCTTAAGGCTCTCCTATTGACTATTCCTCTTGTTAACCTCTGCTCCTGTAGGGAAGTGGCTTTGCCATCATCTTGCTGGATTGTACATGAGTGTCCACAGGCACTTGGTGCTGCCTTGGTTGTAGCTTTCTCCTTGGGGGAGCTGGTTGATGATCTCATGGCCTTTCTGGAGAAGACCACTCACTCACTGGAAAGTCTGAGCTCATTATTAGCGGATCGAGCTAGAGGAAATTATTTTTCCTCTTACTGGCTTCCCTTTGGTAAAGCAGTTACAGTAGATTGTAGGTTACTTGACTTCTTACACTAACAGGAATAATGTTTTCTGATCGAGGCAAGATTTTAGGCCTGGGGTTGTTCTGGTGCTGTGTGAGAAGAAAAAAGTGGTGTCACCTAATTCAAAGCAGATTCTATTCAGTTTTATGGTCTGTAGGAAATTTCTTCCAGGCTTTTATAAAGTAAAGATACAGATGAAATGCTGATTTGTGTCAATAGACTTTATTTAGTATGCGGTGCATAAAATGCAAAATTGATTTTTTTTGGTTCAACTGTAAATATTAGCATTATGAAGCAAAGTTAATCTGTGGTTCATATTAGGTTGTAACAAAATAAAATTTATAATTAGTACAGTGGACTTTGAGCTTTCTTTACATAGATTGTATGCTTTCTTTAAGTAAATTATCTTTGGGTGATCTGAAATACCAGTTCTAGCATTCAGTGCATGTTGAAGTCTTAGTGATTTCAACAGGTCTCGTCAGAATTTGAAAGGAGTATATATGGTTTGAGTTCATCTCTATTCCTTATTTATAGAGTATTTGTAGGTTAGTTTCCATTGGATTTAATGACAGAATACAAGTTTGGTGTTTCTTCTTTAGCATGCCACACATAATACAAATAGATTGCATGAATTACATCTTGCATGTGGTGATGGTGACGTTGTGAGTCTTTATGAACTTCACAGTTAGTCAAGACTTGGAGCTTGTGAAATGTATTTGTTCTAGTTCTCAGGGTTTGATTAAGCTCAAATCCAGGACATACTAGTTTGTGGTATTAGTAAACTTCAAGCATTATTTATATATTTTTAAAGAAAATATTTCAACATCTTGATAGAATTCTGAACATACCTATCTGTGGCTAATTTTATAAAATAATTTCAAATATATAGTTTAGAAATAATTACATGGTATTTTAGGATTAAATTCCCCTTTATTCAAATTTATATTAAAAAAATGGATAGTGGCAATTTGACCCTTAATATTAAAATCTGCACCAACATAATATAGATCTGAATTTAGCTGAAGTTTTGTTTGTGCTTGGACTGGGAAGGCTGTCCTTCCTTGTGGGGGCACAGGGGAGTATTTAATGTTTGTGCCTTGTCCTTTTGGTGGAGGAGGAGCCTGTTCCCCATCTCTGCAGTGGGTGCAGGAGATGCTGTCAGCCTCATACGCAGCTGCCCGCTCCAAGCCCCGGGCTGGTCCCGTGTGGATCTTGGCTGTGCTGCTGCACGTGGTGACGCTGGTGTGCCAACACGAGGGCTGTGGGTACGCTGACAGCAGCAGTCCCGCTGGCCTGGCTTCCAGGGGCAGGCTGGGGACAAGGCTTGGCTCTGCCACCTCCTGCAGGAGCCAGCAGAGCTGAGCAGGCGCCTGGGGGCAGGAGATGCTCTGCCGTATTAAAGGGTGCTGCGTATCCCACCCTGGCATATGTTCTCCATAACCCCCCGCAGGAGCTATCTGCATCAGCCAGAGCCCTCCAGGCCCTGCACTGCTGTGCTGCCATGGAGTCTCTCTCAGATAACCTCTGGTTCTCATCTGGACAATTATTGTTTTAATATTGTGCTGTCTATTCCATTGCCCTGATCTCCAAATTGTTGTTTTGTTGGTTTTGTTGCTAATTTTCTTTAAAGTAACAGCTGTTAATTATCAGCTGCAAGAATAGTCTTAACAGTTTAACCTCAGACAGTGGAAATTAAATGGGCCTGCTCTGTTCCTGCTGGAATCAACAGGGCACATATTTCCATTAATTTAATTTTGAAACAATTTCATGATTTCTTTTTGCTTACAGCATTTGAGGAAGCTGGGATTGTTTAGTGAGTTCTCAGTGCAGCACTGTTTTTGAAAACAGAGTTGTGACTCTTTAAATCTGCATTTATTTATGCCCCACTGTTCCAGGGCAAGTATGTGCTTTTCTTAAGTGTGTATTTGGTGCTAAATTTTTGACCTGCCATCAAAAAAACCTCGGAACCTCAGCTTAATACTATCAAAACATCAAATATTAGCTACAGAGGATCCAAATGTTCTTGTTAATATGTAGTAGGTTTTAGAGTTTCTGTTCATGGAAATATTTGAAACGTGACTGGATACAGCCCTGAGCAACTTGCTTTGATTCTCCCTGCTTTGAGTGAGAGTGTTGGACCAATCAATCTCCACAGGTGATTGTGACTGTGATTTAATCATTGTGATTCTGAGGCATTCAGAAGGTGAAAGAATCATTCCAAGACCCTCACTCTTCATTGGTGGCTTGTCTTGCAGGATCTAGACATGAGAATAATGAGCAATCCAGAGAAGTAGATGTAGGATAGATGCTCACTGCCCACATGGCAGGGTTGAAGAGCTGAGCATGGACTTCCTGGTGCAAACTTTGGCATCTGTGAGAGAAAACAATGTAGTTACATTTGAAAAGGATGAGTTGCCCATTTTAGTTTTGTTAGTGCCTTTGTTTAAAGTCATGTAACTGACCTACAGCTTCTCTAATGTTTCTAAAAGACTTACCCATTATAAAGTCGGGTGGTGATGAAGAAGAGGGGTAATAAGGTTAAAAAAACCCGCTTGTTCCAAGATGGTTTTCTGCAAAATATGTGTTGGGCTCACAAGTAATTGGATATATAAATGTGTTAATGCACCTTCACACTATTGTAAGGAATTCTATTGCTAGAATTGTAGTTGATTATTTAAGTGCTATGTAGCATATCTATGGCTGGAGAATCATTTTGAAAATTGTGGTGTAAAATGTAGAACATAAAATAAGATGTATTTTTGTGATTTAGTAGGGATAAGGATCTCTTAAAAACTGGAAAGCCATCTTATCCTGTGCTTACATATTTGGATAACTAATAAAAAAAAGGACTATAGTTGGCATTTTCTTTTCAAGTCTAAGTGTAATTGGTTAGAAATTAAGCATGAGAAATTTCTGTCCAGAAGATTTTTTTAAAGTGTTTGTAACTTAATGAAAAATGTCTTTTAAATGAAGTGGTCTTTCAGCATATGTTTATGCCAGTTCTAGTGATATTACTCATGGAAAGTCTCCTGTGTGGATCTGTCACAACCTAAGGGAACAAATTATTCCCTTTTAAGAGAAGGGGGAAAACAAATATAGCACTACCTAACTGAACTTCTATTTCACTAATTCCAGATATCTGTTTTTGTCAGTTTTTTCCCCCTTTTGGTTGCAATCTTATGAAAGGAGTTTGTTGTCTGTAAAAACACGCAATTCATTAATCCATTTCAAGTTTGTGGGGATTTGGTCATTACTTTTATTTGTGGGTTTTTTTCACAGAGGTTGATACATACTTCTGTTTGTAAAACAAAATGAATGTGAGGGTGTCCACTGTCGTAAATGGTTAAAGGATAAAATATGATATACCTAATGTTTAGCTCACTTTCATTTGGAGATATTTTATTCAGATCTCTTACTGTAGATGCCCAACAGTTGCATATGAGAGAAGTAAAATAATATTTAAGACTATGACAATGAGGGGACCAGAGAAGTCATGGACAAACCATAGAGGCCTAAAAAGAGGAGAATGGCTAATTTAATAACAAGGCACTTAATCTACTTATGTTGCTCTACAGACATTTGAGTACCTCTTCCTGCCTTTAAATCTGCCTGAGAAAAGTCACTGAGCTATTAAAAGTGCTTGTTAAGGTAAAGTAAGCTTCAGCTGATATTTTTAGTTTCACATGAAAAATGTTACCTTTTTCTGAAGAATGAGTAACCTACTCTTTTTCTTAACTTTCTTGTTTGATTTTTTTTTCCTGTCTGTTGCTATAATCCTTTTTATCCTGTAATGCTGCAGTTCCTTCATAGGGATTAATAGATTTGGCTGGAAACACTAAACTAGTACCTCAGTTTTACAACCTTTTTTCCAATGAAGAAAAATATTTTCCTTGATGGACAGAATGGAACACTTCCTGATAAGTGTCAGCTTTGAACGGTTATAAACTAGATCACAGAAAAATATCAAAGTGTATTGTCCTGTTAAAAAAAAACCAAACCACCAGCAAACGAGTACTTTAAAAATTGTAAGTGCATTGTCATGATTTAATTTGTAGAAGTGATTTTTGAAAAGTAGAAGCATATAATTTTGATTTGGTCTGCAAGAAGCTCTTTAACATTATGTAACATTTGTTTTGACTGTGTTGAGCTGGAGAATAAACTCATTAGGTGAATGCATCTTCTGTAAACCAAAACAGACAGCTTATTTTTTTTAGGTGAATTCCAAATGAAAGTAAACTAAAAAGAAACTACATGGAGAAAGATGGGGAAAGAACACTTTTTGTTATTATTTAATTCCTCAAAGAATTTTTCCTGCCAGCATTTATTCTGATTCCAGAACTCTTAATTTACTTTGAGTTTCTCTATGTGGAAAACCTGGGTACTTTAGAGCTCAGTAAGCTGTGCCAAGAAGTGTCTGTAGGTTAAAAATATTTAATATGAAGTCTTTGGATACAGCCTCACTGTTCAGAGGGGTGGGGAGGGAGCAGAGAGGAGCAGCAGCAGAGGATCTGTGATTCCCTCCTTGTATGCAAAGGCAGCCCTAGTAGAAGGGGTGTGATTGACTCCACCTTTCCCTCCTGGACCTCTGCTGAGGAGGGTTGGGCTAGCAAGGAGAGATGGAGTACTAGGATCAGTGGTATTGTAGGAAAGCAGAGAGTGGAAACAGAATAAAGGCTGTCTCTGGCCAAAGCTACAGGTCAGAATTTTGCATGACACAGGGCTGTGGAGGCGGCACAGCAGCACTGGCCAGGCTGCCTCCCAAAGGCCCAGAGTGAGCATTAAAGAAAATGACAGTTGCTGGAGGTGCTGTTCTCCAAGAGGCATTTTCCTCCATATGCTGTGGTCTTGTCCAGTTATGCTCCACTCTGGGGACAAAGTCTCCCTGAGAGTTCATGTGACTCTAAGCTCCAGCCTTCGGTCTGGATTAACTAACTGCATTTTAGGCACAGCAGTTGCTGCATCTGTGTCGCTCATTCTAACAGATAAAAATGAGTCACAAGAGCCATTATAGCACTGGAATGCCATGTTCTTGTAGCCTTTCTAGGTAATTTCAAACTGACTATTCACATGTGATGCTTCTTAATGCTATGTTATTTGATTAAATCTGAATGCTCTGTCAAGTTCACTGACAAATAAATTGGTTGAGAGATCTTTATTCACTCAAGAACCTGATGGACTCTCTTCGGTGCATCATTTGTTTTCTTGAATGTCCTGTGTCCCACAGAAGGATGATGTGGGTATGACAGTGCTTGCAACAGGGAAATATTTTGGCTTAAAAATTAAATAGGCTTTAGTCAGATATTTTTCCCCTATTTTATAAATGTGACATCAGTGACAATGCCAAATCCAGGTAGTACTAGTAAGGTCTGGGTACTTTTATATAGGCAGGAATCTTTTTTTTGAGTCTTGTTTCCACAACCTTGATATTTGATGAACTACCAGGTTTCAGGGTTTTACCCTTTGCCTCTGCTGATCTTACCTCTTGTAAGATCTTTCATGGCTGGAAATGGACTGGGTTAAACACCAGCTTTTGCCATGTGCCATCACTGCAGGGGTTTCTGCTTGGCTGAGCTGAGAAGAAGCTGCTGGCAGGACAGTGTTGGTGACAGCCTTCTGCTCTGGAACTTTCAGATTCCTTTGGTCTGCTGTGTTTCATGGTGTTGAGTCAAGCTTGTCATCTTCACCAAGTGCTTCAGAACTGTGAGGGACAGGGGCTAAAAAAAGGCTGCTTATCGAGCCCTTCAGTGAGGAACAGTTTTCATAGGCTTTTTGGGGAGCATCATCATATTTTTGGACTTTGCCATGTTTCTAATGTGCATCTAGGTGATTTCATTTCAAGATTGTCTATAAAGGTATGAAATGTGAGTGTTTAACATCACCTGATTTTTCTCTTCTTTTTGAAGCCCGACTGCCAAAATTGATTGTGTTTCTTTGTCTCCCTGTGCTTCCCTCCTGGGTGAAAACAGGTTGGGTAAAAACAGGTTGAGTAAAATCCTGTCAGTGTTTGGCTACATTTTTTTAATGCTGTATGTACAGTTTGTTCCCCTGAATGCACTGGGATAATTTAGTTGTGCAAAACTGCTGAGCGCTGGCCCGATTGGTCTTGAAATTACAAAGTATATTCATAAAAAGCATACCAATTTCTATGCCTATTAGATTTTAGAAGTGGTCTCTAGGGTTTTCATGTCCTAAGTCAGTCCAAAACCTATTTTGCTTTCCTTTCTTCTAATGGTAATTGATCATAGATAGGTAACTTTTGAACATATTTGAATACAACCATTTTTCATTTATACTGCTTAGAATTGCTGCTCTTGCATGGTAATCACATTAAATGTGCTTCTTTTGAGTTAAACTTGTCCTCTTACATTAAGGTAATGTTCATTCTACAACATTGTCCATATTGTCACAATTTCTTTCCTTGGCATTGCTGCAGCAAGGAGACGAGCAATAGCTAAATTTTCTCTGAAGTTCCTACTGTACTACGCTGTTTTAAGTAAAAATGAATTACTTGACTGCTTTTTAGTTGGATGGTTAACTTGGAAGTAGATTTTGGACCTGAAGCTCAGATTTTAAAGCTCTGTGCAAGAGCAGAAAGGAGCTTCAACTCCAGCTGCTTTATGAGCAATGACAGCACTTGCTTTCTGAAACTGTCAATGAAAGTGGTGGGGGCAGTCACAGGTGACTGTCACCTTCAGTCTTGAGACATGCCACCCTAGGTCTTTCACTTTTCACTGCAGACATGGGACGTGTATTTCTTCTGGGGATGAATCCACAGCACCAGTTTTGTTCTGATAACAGCATCTGGCACTAGATTGATTTAACAGGCTCTGAGGTTTGCTCTTTTCAGATATGCGCTTGTACGGCAGCTTCTGTGCAGCTCTGACATGGCCACACGCTACTGTTGTTTTTTCTGCCTCCTAGCACCACGTGTGAAGCTAAAGCTCTTTGACACCTGCCATTTGGACCCTTTTCTTACTGAAAAATGTCATCGTTTTCAGACAAGATGAAGACAGATATCTGATCATTCTTCCCTTTGCAGGGATGTGCTGAGGGCATGGTTCAAACACAGCTGAATAAAGGATTCCAGACTGAAGCTATACAGCTAGCTTTATTAGTTTAGTACGGTAACTAGTTAATGATTTGGGAGTTCATAGAGAGTTTTCTTGTAAACAGACATTGGGGAAGTCTTGCATTTTATCTGTTCTTGAAAGACTATAATTTGGTATTTCAAACCATTAAATTTTGGATGTTGTTATTCATCTGAAAGAGTGTACTTCGATTCTGTAGGGAAGTTTAGTTTTGCATAAGCATACTAGAAAAAATGGGGAACACAGTATCATTGTAAGACTAAGTGTTGCTTTAAGTAATTTTTAATAATCTGAAGCAACAATACCAACACTGATTAGAGTATCTTGCTAAAGATGGATTGAAGAGAGTTTAATTCTTTCCTCTTAGAAACCTAGAGTAGGTTCTAAAGATCTATACTGTCTACCAGGAAAACCATCTGCTTAACTGATGCTAAAGATCATTTGTGGCTGAACAGGAGAGAAATAATTCCTAATGAAAGGATGATTGCCTTGAACTTCTGTCACTTCAGCAGCTGCCTGATATGGTGCTTATTTATTGTCCCTGCTGTGGGGTCAGCAAGCTGTTTCAAATGTAGGGTTTGTAAGTGAAAGAGGTGATGCTATTCTGTGTTGTAATCTGCTGTAAAACAGAGTGCCTGGTATGAAATAATGTAGTAGTTTTACTTTACAAAGTAGATTGAATTGATCAAGAGCAAGTTCCTTTCTTTGCGTGGTATAATTTCTAGTAAACTTCATAAAATACAGAACAAATTCATACATGGCTAGAAACACTGACATTTTTTTTGTTCTGACTTCAAAATGCTAATTGTAAGCAAAGTGTCACCTAATATTTTCTATGGAAACTTACAGTATGCAACTGAGCAACTATTTGGGGTCTGTTTTACTGCTCATCATTTGTTGTGCTCTCTGCTGACTCTTTGTGGGGTTAAATTCTTGTGTGTTTGGGAGCTCTGAAGCAGGAGCTGTACTTTAAGGCTCATGGTGTCCCTCCTGCATCTAATTGAATAGCTGCAACTGTGAGTCACTATGAGCTTTTTTGTAGTACTTTTGCAAAAGATTACTTTGACAGCTTTTGTCTAATTTCACTGATTTTGAAAGGACTGTCATATAAGCAACACTTTTATGGCATGTAGTGACCAAAGGTTTTGAGTGAAGCAATAGAAATTTGAGGACCATTCCTTTCTCATCTAACAGTGTTTTTAGTATTAAATATATTTTGCAATGAAAATATCTCCCAGGTTCTATATATTCTTAACATTTAAAGCTAATTCTTTATTTAAAAAACACAGATGAATTAGATGCTTTTTGCCTTGATTCTATTGAATAATGATTGCTTTCTAGTATAATCCTTTCTCATGATCCTAGCATCTTCCTTTGCTACACCACTACTTTATTGGTGATGGGGAAACACCAGATTATGAATCTTATCTATCAGAATGAACAGGCTTTTGAAAATTTCTTTGGCCTTTTTATTCTTTGAATACATTACTCCGTATATAACAAAACCTTTTAATCTTTCATTTCCATTATTTGTTCCTCATATGAAAAAAAGCAATGGCATAGCTGTGTCAGAGCCAGGCTCTGTCAATCCTGGTGTCCTGTTGTTCCTGTGGTGAAGCACGTGTGGCTGCACAAATCACAGCCCAGCCTGTGCTGTGCTGCTGCGGGCTCCAGCTGGCCACAGTCTCCACCACAGCAGAAGGAATCGTGCTGTGCACAGCACAGAGGTGCTGGAGCATTTGTGTCCCCAAACATGAGTTGCTAGGAGGGGCAGGTAGCTCTGCCTTTGGTCATGGTGAGGAGCTGAAGGGGCCGCTCAAGTTGCTTCTGCCGTGTGCCATGTCCTGCTTGACAGGAGCAGAAAGAGCAAGACAAGTCAAAATGCAAATGAGAGGGTGATTGCTGTTTCCCGTGAAGATCTTTTTTGACCTCCCCTGGGTGGTTCTCATTAGCCATCAAAAATGGGTGTGTAGGGAGACACATAACAGCAGATGCAGGCATCCTATTTCCGTAGTGTAACTCTCAACCCATTTAGGTGTTTGGCTCTTCAGGAACTATTTGTGACTTCTGTGTTTTCAGTAAGGCCCAGTGGATTTCTCATTCATGAAGTAGCCCAATCTTCTTTGTATGAGTATGTGCTTAATTAAGTCTTCCTTGCCCCTTCTTAGTTGGTTTTAATCATAACATCTGTCAACATAATTAAAGCTTGATACATTCCAACTGAGTGTCTAAATGCAGAGTTCTTTTCTAGAGGATATTTTGTCATTTTATTTCATTTTATTTTTCTCTCCTGGATGATTCATTACCCAATTATTTTAGTAAGTAACACTGAATAAACCTTTGACTCTTTTTTTACTATTGTACTTCGTGGGAACCTGTGGCTTTTCTAGCCACAAGTTTATGAACAATATATTTATTAATAAATATTTTAAAAGTTGGTTTAGAGGCATTAGCCACAGTTACAAAATCATGACTGTGAAGAGTTTTTCTGGGAGATCATAATTTTATGGCCAAATAAGAAAATCTTGGCCCATTTTGAGGTTGACGTACCCTTTGTTTTTAGAGTGACCAGAATTTTCTTCTAAGTAATAAACACCAGACTCTTCTTTTTCTCTTTAAGAAAAAACTGGTGTTTTTTCTTAAAATGATATTTTAAAGGATTGAAGTTGTAGATGAGGAATTTGGAAGTTGTAAGAACAGCAAGTTATGTGAAGTTGTATAAAATTGCCTTTTGTTTCTCTGTAGATTATTAATCCAGTGTTGAATTTGATTGTAGGGAAATGACCTCAATGAAATATAGAAGTCTGAAATGTTGGTAAGGTTCTTGAAAATGTCAGGAAGGTGCATTCATCTTTAAACCCACAAATATCTAGCCTGATAAATCCTTTTTTATTATACATATATTAGATGTTTTACATAGCTTTGAAAAGGTTTACAGTAAAAATTTACTACCTAAAAAAACTGCAAGTTTTAAAAATTGTAATTTAGTTAAACCATTGTTGTTAACTAGCTGGTACATGTAATCTTTATGCATTTTGTAGGTATGTAATAGCTTTGAATTTAGAAAAGAGTAAATTGTAAGTATTCTTAGATTTTATTTTTTTTTTACTTTTTACAAGAAAGGCTCTTTTTCCTTTAAAAATTAGAATTTGGAAAATCTGAATGTTTTCAAAATCAAATAATCTTTTCAGACCAAATGGGTAATGCTTATTTAAGCTGAGTAAGAAAACAACGTGCTTTAGTAAATGTTAAAAGGCTCCTGAAAGTATTTACAGTATAGGTGGCATGGTCTCTAGCATAAAGCTGAGAGCCCACCAGGTGGTGCTGGTGGAATGCATTTAATGTTGCCTTAGCTACTTAAAATGTGTCTTAACAACTGTGAATGAAATGGGTGCAGTACAGGAAAATTTAGTTCATATACAACAAGCCAGTTTGTAC
Organism: Chloropsis cyanopogon; assembly: GCA_013400585.1. NCBI lineage: Eukaryota > Metazoa > Chordata > Aves > Passeriformes > Irenidae > Chloropsis > Chloropsis cyanopogon. The sequence goes on along the minus strand of WEZZ01014058.1, from coordinate 3,583 downwards.
AATTGAAAAGAATACACTTTGTAATATTGTGTAGTGGCTTTGTGATTTGGGAACTTTCAATTTTTAAAAATTGGATATAGATGCTGAGGAAAAACCCTTATCCATAGGATGGCTGACATGGGAAGCAGAGAGGCATAGTCCCAGGTCCTTTACCTGCTTTTTTGTTAATTCAAAGAGAAGTTTATGAAACTTGTTCATTTGTGTCCTAGAAGCATATTGTATTATATCATAATCATGTGCTTATTTACCTACAAATGCTTATTTACATATTGATTTTAAAAAGCAAAACAATTTTTCACTGAAGCTGTTTCAAATGTTTAGATTTGGTCAGAATCTTTCCTCCTAAGGAATGCTCAGTAATGAGGGTCTCATTATGGGGCCAATTCTTTTGGTTTTGTCTGCTAAGTGACTTAAAAAGTAAAAATAGAAACAAATTCTGAAGATTCACAAGATTTTAATACAATTTCACCAGCTCTTAGGAAGTTGTGGATTTTTTTTACTCTTTTGAGAATTGTTTCCATTATAGAAATGGGAAGAGGAGGTTGAAGAACCGTGTGGACAACAGTAGTTTGGAGTAAATTTCTGTTGCCGTCTCATTTGAGCATGTTTGGTTTTCTCTTAATATGCCCTGACATAAAATATATATACATTATTTAAAAGACACAATGTAGAGCATTTAGCAATGTTAAATTAGTTTAAATTGTCTATAAAACCATCCCCCTTTTCAAGAGAATAATGAGAATGTGGAAAACATACGAAATGTCAGTGAACCAAAGTGACTGTCTCCTGTCTGGTCAAAAAGTAAAATCCAGAACATCTGCTGACAATCCCTAAAGCTTGCAATCTTAGTATTTTGACCAAGCTAAATATTTTAGCATTCTGTGTGCCATTGTCACATTAGTAGCCACCTAACTGTAGCTGTATCAAACCATGTGATAGCCACTAATAGTTCTGTAAAAGTTTGGTTGACTTTTGTTGAACGAACCAGAAGATGGTTTCTTTGGAGTGTGTGGCCTTATGCATTTAATCTGGGTAAAAGATTTATTTAATGTCTGTGTTTTGCTGTCCTGGGCAGAGCAGTGTGAGGTTCTACGTGAGTGGAAATTCTTGCTCCCCCTTTTCCATGTCTGCTACACCAAATACTTCATAGAATAACTGCATGTGTATGCTAAACCCTCTCAGAGTGCATCTCAAGTATCCAGTGTATGCTGCTTCTGAAGGTGCTTTTTGTTTCTAATGCTCTCTTTCTTGAGATAATTTTTTACTTGGCTTCCCCCGTTCTCCTCATCCCAGTCTATAAATGTTTTTGCTCTTGAGGAAAGGAAATATGCTTTTTTCAAATATTTCTGTCTCCTATCTTGGGTTTTAATTTTATCTACTAAATTTAACAAGGAGTTTTTGTACTGCCTACCTTAAAATTTGGCACAAGTCACGTATTACCATAGAATGACAGTGTCAGTGCAATCCTTCAGCTTCTGCAAATCGTCAGTGTAGTATTAATGAGAAACAGTAAAATATCAAGTGTGTTAAAATTCCCATCAAGGTCACATCAAGTTTCTTCACTGCAGAAAATACCGGGAGACGATCAAGCAATAGGCTGTGCTCAGTAGTATGGTTTATAGTACAGCATTGTAAAAATAACTGCAAAACACTGATTTTTTAAAATCTGAAATTATATTACTCCATATTATCAGTATATTAAATTTAAAAATTGCATGTGAGCTAATGTTGGGGATCTGTTGGAATATGAAGATTGAAGAGAGATTAGTGAAAAGCTGTCAGAAGTGTGTGCTCATGTGTGGTTTTTTGGAAGCAATATCCAGAAACGGAGTGCTTGCCAGATGCTGCCTTTATAAGGTGTGAACAGGTTAAGAAATACGTTCCCCTGCATTGTTCTTTAAATTACTTGTTCATCATAGAAATCAGTTTTATGAGTCTTCTGTCAACATCTTTATGTTCAGCAGTTGGGTTTTTGTGATACGATCTTACTTCTGAGCGCTGCGATGAGAATGTTTTATGAATGTCATTTATAGTGAAGGAGTGCTCATAATACTGAATCTTTCTGAAAGATCATGAAATAGTTTCATTTTCACTTGCCCTGTTCACTTGGTCTGAGCATTTTTTTTGCACTGTTTGAATAGGGCTGGAGTTACATTATAATTCTAAAGATAACAGTATTTTATTCTCTGTATTTATTGAAAGATCCAGTATGTTCTTTAAAGTTTTGGGTAGTTTTAAAATCTGACTTGTGTGTACAGCACTCCACCAAATTCCAGTTTTGATTGGGGAAGAGGGGAATCTGTAAAAAATACAGTAAGAAATTCTTTCCTTTTGTATTTGTATTTTACACTATTTACTGTTAATGTGCTTGGAAGATTGAGTGGGAATATATTTAACTTCTGAGCTGTTCTCCAGCTTTTTCTAAAGGGAGTGGCTTCTAGGTATCAGTTTCTTTATTTAAAAATTTGACCTAATAAATGTTCCTAAAAGGAAAATTTATAGTCCAATTTTAAAACAATATAAAGCAAAGTTATGGTTTTTTTGCTGAAAGGTGTGTTTCTTAAGGACTGTGGTTTCTCTCCTTATGGCAAAGATTAGGTTAATTTAAAAGTGGAATAGTAAAAGCAAAAATAGTTTTGAAACTGATAGTATTAATCTCCAGTGCAGTAGCTGTATTATGCTGTAATTATTAACCTGAAATTCCAGTTCTGTTGAAGTTATTTGAAGAAATATACTGTTGATTCACTGGTGTCAGAATTTCACAGCTGAAAATAAACTTAACTGCAATCAAGTATTCACAGTCTTTCTCTTGAGTGGAACTAGAGCACTTGAGGGTTTTTAATTATATGTTTGATTTGAATTGCTGAGTTTATCATCGTTGCTGAATGAGTTTGAGGTCTATGGTAGATACATGAACTGTAGTTTAAGTTCCTGAAGACAAGAAATCTGTTTTTCTTTGGGAATGGCAGCGAGAGCTGGGAGAAGACGGTATTAAATGCTGCTGAGAAGGGAGCTGCAGCTCTGTGGCTCAGTCTGTATCAATTTGGGGGTTTTTGAATGTTTTAGGGCAGCTGGCTTGAGGCAGTGTGTGTGCATGTTCCTGGCTTGGATTCAAGTGATACTTGAATGTTAGACTTTAGAATGTAGGTGTTTTTAATGAAATTGTCAGGTAGGTTTAGTTTTATTTATGGAAGCTGGTTTGCCTATTTACTTTTGGTAACACTTATTTCTTGTATTCATTTTCTTTCCTCTTGTAAAGATTGAGACAGGGGCTGAGATCATGCACAATATGTATTTATAATAAGGCCAGAATTGATAAAGAATGAATGTTGGAGGTCAGGGACGGGTGTTTTGGCTTAAATGGGGGATATTTTCCTTTGTACTGACTTGCTTTTGCAAGCATTTGGTTTATTCAAAACCCGAGGCTTTTAAAAAAATCTAAATATTCAGTTAAGTCTCTTGCAAAGTTTTTCACTTGTGTTTTTCAGTTGTGTGCTGTTTTACACATTCGCCGTTTTATTTTTCAGCATTGTCAGTGAAGCGGGAGCGTCGATCTACAGTGTCAGCCCAGAAGCGTCCAAGG
>WEZZ01014056.1:0-23341 GCA_013400585.1 Chloropsis cyanopogon | reverse complement strand
ACTTTTAAAATAGAAAAATAGAAACTGAAATAAATAGAAACTAATAAAAAAGAAATAAGAAAAATTCATCCTTCTGCAATACAGACCCTTGATAATATTATAACATTTGTCTTCAGGAAACTACAGGCATCCCTGAAAACTCAAGATCTGTTACTGCAGACCCTCAAATATTTTAGTTATTATTTTATCTTTTAAGTTTGAACACTTTGGATTTGGCTTTAATTTGTTTGTGTTCTTAATAAAAGATTCTTTTCAATTATTAACCTTTCAACTCTGTACTGCCCCTAAAATAAAGAGAGTTGGTTTTTGTTCCTTTGGTTTCCTGAAAAAATGTGTAAACTTTTTCCCTGTGAATATCTAGGCAATTATTGAAAATATTTCTCAATTTGAAGCTTAAATGAAAGAAGGATTAAGTTTAAAAGCAGGCTTAACGGGGATATTTCTCCAGCTTTTCCCAGAGTTTTCCAGAATTTCTCTCTCTTCCATACTATTGGGTATTTTGTGTCTGCCCATTTCTCCAATTCTAAGCAACCACATTATTGTGGCATTCCTTTCTCTTTTTTTATTTGCTGGTTAGGTCACCATCTTCTCCTGTATTGCTGATCTTAAGTGAGCATGAATGTTTTTCCTTTATAAAGCTTATTTGGCTTTAGAATGTTGTTGGATAGCTGTGCTCCCAAAATAAAAGATCACTCACAAAGGTATTAAATGTTCATTTTGGTGTAGTTATATAAAATGTTCCTAATGTAGGACAGGTGTATTATGAAGGGTTATATTATGATATCTGTGTTACAGAAACCTGTGCTTGGAAGTCAAGAAACCTGCTTTAAATTTTTGTCGAGGTTAAAAAAAAGTAAAGAATTGAGTGTTGTTCTGTNTTGAGTGTTGTTCTGTAGCAGTTGGTGAAACATGAGGTCTGCATGCAGCTAGGACATGATTCACAAATACAGTGAATCCCTTTAATGTGTAATGGCCACAGACAGTAACAGAGATTCCCAGGCATAGTCCTGGGGAAAGCTGTGAGAAGGTCAGAGAAAGAATGATAAACAATAGTTATCTTAACTAGTTGCACCTGGTGTTTGGGAACATGTGGAATGTGTTTACCCCAGTGGGTGGTTTCTTAATTAGCCAATGGTGATGGTGTTTTAATTGGAGGACCCACTGGGTCTGTCTCTATCATGACTGTCTATAAAAGTAATAGTTTTCTTAATAAAGAGGGATTTTGTGGATTTGGATTTTGATGTATCAGCCTTCTGTGAATCATGGAGTCAATGCTAACCTAAGCCACAAGTGGGCCTGTCTGGTTGCCACACTTTAATACCTCATCCATTCAACCAACCAGGTGCTTGCAACCAGAATTTTAATAACGACAAGTAATGATAAGGGCAAGAAGTTTTTCACATATTAACTGCAGCAAGATTGTGGAAGACAGATGAAAAATATGAAAATTTGTGGTAAAAATCTCATCTAAGAAGATATGTATGACATTAATTATGTATAAGGAAAACCACTGAAAGTAATCTTTAGATTCAAGCTGCTGGCTGACTGAACTCTGTATCTTTCCATTTGATTACTTGCATGCCAATACTTTTATTTGTTGTTTGTTTACATAAAGAATGAGTTTTCTTTCAAGGTGTGTGAACATTTTGAAGAGGCAGATGTAATTTGGAGAAGCCAAGTGTGACTAGGATATGATGAGCCAAATTTTTGAACTGCTCAACTAGAGCAAGAGTGGAAAGGCTTGAAACAGACAACAGCTCTATCTCCAGCTTCCTTTGTCATTGACATCAGACATGTAAAATATTCTCTGTGGGATATTCAGCTTCACATTGAGATGGTGAAGTCTAAGTATTAAGTGTATAAATAAAAGAGGAATTGGTTCCCTTCTTCTCTGGAGACAAGATTAGTAAAAATATTCAATGGTTCATTGAACATCTTATAGGCTTACTTGAGTTTTGTTTTCAATGTGTCTTTAGTTGCTTCCCGAAACAAGGATTAGATCCAATTCTTTTCCTATAATTCCTGAATAAAAAACATCCCCGAAAACATAATGCTCAGCTGGCTGCTGACTTATCTTGATATCCTAATTGCCTCATGGAGTGTTCTAAAAGTTCATGGAGGTTAATAGGATACAGAAGTTCTTTATGGTGCACTTGGACCTTTTACTTTGTTGCAGAATGAGCCTTATACCTGCTGTTGAGAAAACAAAGAACTTAAAACTCCAACTGAAAACATTCAGGGACACAGTGAGGCTACTAGGAGTCTGTACTTAAAGACTGAAAAGGGGCTGGAATAGGCACTGTTAAAAGCTTATTATTCAGAAGTCTTTCTAATTGTTCTGGCTGGAGAATTTTCTGGTAATTCTGTGCTAGTATTCATCAATATTCTTCAAAGAAAATAAATGGGAACATTAAAATTCTTCCTATTTACATATTAGGAAAAAGCTAAGTGAGAAATAACCTTGAGGTGTATCTTTCACAATCTACTTGAAAAAGGAAAGTGAAAAAAAGCCCCACAAACCTTGAATCTAGCTATCTTCTGAGTCCTTTAAAATCTAAGATTACTAGGCATTAAGAATAAGCACAATGCAAAACAAAACAAACAAACAAAAAGAATTGTAGCATGTTGAACTGCTGAAAGCAATGCTTAGAAGTGCTTTTATTTATAATATGTCTTAATGTAACTTATAAGTTATTAAATATTTGCAACGTTTGTTTTATGTTATAATGAGTCCCTTTACTGGTTCTTCTTAAGCATTTTAACAACACAGTCATCTATCTATTATTTCTTTCATAGCTGAAAGCAAAACGAAAGGAATACTGGCCATAAATTCCTGTGGTATTTGCTTTCTTCTAATTCCTTTTTTTCAGTCCTCTACTTCCATTTCAATAAAGATGACATCATTAGGCCATTACTTTATTTTAATATTCAATATCTTATAAAAATTAAAATTCAGTAAAATTTTCCCAAGGGCAATAATTCTCTAGAGTACATGAGCATGAAGTTCAGACACATTTTCAAGCATCAAACAATGAAAGACTACCATTTGGGAATTAATGATTTATGATATATATATGGCTGAAAAGAAGGTTTCCTTTGCTGTGTTTGTTTGTTTGGTTTTTTTTTCCCTGTATTGTGTATGCAAAGTTCATGTTTATGAATGAGTTTTAAACAAATATTATTAGTACATTGAAGAAAAACTGAAAAGAAGGAAGTTGCTATTATTCTAACTCTTTGGGGCTAAATACCTCAAATCAAATGCATTCTTTTAATAGAAATCGGTTTTTTAATAGCCAGACCTTAGAAGCTGTGAGGATCAGTGATGATGTACACTGTGGAAACATGGCCTTTTTTGCAAAGTCATCTTCAGTTCTTCCACTGTATTTATTTTTGTATTGTAATACTACTGAGTTAGGATTTTCTATTAGTAAAGTTGATGGCTGGGGAATTGATCTTCAGGGGAATACTGGGTGCAAAAGACAGGGCCATGTCTGTTAATTAGAAGGAAGCAGGTAGATATCATAACTGTAGGTCAGAAAGTATTCCAAATGATCCCCTGAGAAAACCTTTTAAATGAATGATGGGGGGAAAAGTAAAATAACATTCTTTATGGTCTTTATTTGGCTGTTGGAATACTGATGGACAATACATAAATCACTAAATGGGTAGTGCCACGAGACTCCTAAAATACCTGTGTTTAGTGAGAAAAGTTAACGACAAAGACAGACTGAAATAGATGTGCACTTGCATTTTCTATTTTAAACTGAATCTTCTGTTTTACACATGAATTCCGGTATTTGACGTCTCTCCATTGGAAACAGCAGTTCCTTGCTGCCTGTTATCTTTTACGTGTTGCTCAAGGTTCACAAAATTCTTGTATGTGGCATATGTTCTCTGACTGAAGATGTCTTATCTGATGGTTTATTACTTTTGTCACTTCTCAGTGCAATACCTATCACACTTTCCCTAATTAACTTAATCTGATGATGTTTGTCAGATATAGGAAAATAACACCATATCTAATCAGGTAAATCTGAAACACTTTTTTATTTTTAGTAATGTCTGTTTTCTTTCTAACTCGTTTTGACTACCACAACAGACTTTATCTCACCTAACCTTACACTTGATAAATTGATTGTTTAATCTTAGCTCCATCTACAGACAATGAAAAGAGATAGAAATGTTTCAGTCATTTCTTCTGCCTATTCATGTAGTTAGGGTTGCTTCTCTCAGTAAAGATCCTATTAAGCTACATAGGTATGTTGTGGGCCAACCTTGGCTGGCTGCCAAACCTACATCCATCTGCTGTCTTAAAGAATACTGGAGAGAAAATAAAATGCAAGAACTTGGGATAAGGATAGGGAGATCACTTACCAATTAATGTCATGGGCAAAGTAGTCTTAGATTTGGGAGATTTACTTTAGTTTGTTGTCACTTAAAATAGATTTAGATAACATCTAGTAAAGAAAAACATTTCCACCCTGTGCATTCCCAACTCCTACTTCCAGTCCCACCCCAACTGATATATAACCAGCCATCAGTAAAAACTCCTATCTGCCACTTCATCCTCAAGTCTTCCCCACCGTAGCTTGGGCTCTCCATTGTCCACAGCCTTTCAGGAGTACCTAACTTCTCTGGTGTAGGATGTTCCATGTGTGTGGATATCTACTCCACCATGGACTTTCCCACAGTCTGCAGGTATCTTCTTTTTCTCTTCCTTCTCTGACCTTGGTGTCTGGACGGTTGTTTTTTACACTTTTTGTTCCTTCCTCCCTCTGTTAAGTGTTTTAAACCCTTTCTCTAATACATCTTCCCTGAGGTGTCCCAAGGTCAGCTGTGCCCTGCGGCGGGTGGGTGGGATCCGGCTTGAACCATCTGTGTCTGGCACGGGGCACCCTTGACCTCTCCTCAGAGAGCCCCTCTGCAGCCCCTTCTGCCAGCAGCTTGCCAGCTATGCCCCATACAACACAATATCTTGATGGTTAAAGATAGGTAACAGGACAAAAACTTCCGAGATAGAATACTTAAAAATGTAGGAAATAGGCCAATTTTTTGGCGGAGACTTATAGAACTATACTTGCATGTGTATAGCGCATGCAAAGCCCCACAAGGAACTGATTCAACCAAATTTAGAAGTTTTTGTCAATATATTTATTTTGCATGTAGGTGATTGTTCATATTCAGTTTAAATGTGTATTTTCTTTTTTTTTTCTAATTTATTGATTTAAATATTATTAGTACTATATATTATAAACAGTCTATTTAAGGAGCTTAACACTCAGTTTCAGAAGCTCAGAACTCAGTTTTTAATGACCACAACATAGACCTTAGACAAAATTTTACTATAGAGACTTGGTTTATTTGGATGTCAAATGAATAACTGAATTTTTAAATATACTAGGAAGAAATTCTTTACTGTGAAGTTGATGAGGCACTGAAAGGTTGCCCTGAGTAGCAGAAGGTATCAAGATCAGCTTGGATGGGGCTTTGAGCAACTGGATCTAATGAAATGTGTCCCTGGTGATGGCAGGGGGGGTTGGAACTACAACACAGAATCATACAATTATTAAGGTTGAAAAAGACCTCTAAGATCATTGAGTCCAACTATCAGCACCAGCACAGCACCACTGTGTTTACCACTAAACCATATCTCCAGGTGCCACAGTCACACACGTTTTAAACACTTTTGTTCTTAATAACTAATCCAAACCTTGCCTGGTGCAACCTGAGGACATCTCTGACCTTCACTATTTCAACCCAAATAATTCTTTGACTCCATGATTCTATGATCTCTGCAAATGGGCAAATCTGGTGCTACTCATACTGTTTCTTCAAATGGAGTGGGAAAACATAATCATCAGAAAGGGAATTAATATACATTATATAGTTCCTTGACCTTTCTAGATTTTCTGATACAAGGACAATGTTAAAAATCATGAAATTGGTGACTAGTACATTCAAAGTTATGGTATAGCCTCTTGCCTCTTTAAGATGACCTGCACTAACACATGATTCTCTAAATAGTGTCCTCACATCCTCAAGGACGTTTCCAGAAAAAAGTCATCTTAAAATACAAATTCAGCTAAAATATTTAAAATAACTTTAAAAAAAAAGTTTCTGTGGGAAAGAAGACACTGCTGAGGATATCCTCAACTTGCTCATTAAAACAAAATTTGTAAAAAATTTCTTAATTATTTAGAAATATGTCTTACTCTTTTTGAACTGTATTAACCTCATAAAATACCCCCAACTATTTCCCATGTTAATATTAAAACTGATAAGGAATATTTTATACAGTCCTTCATTAATGTTATGGAAAATGTTGAATAAATAATAAATTCCTTGCTTTGTTGGTAGTATATTTTCTAGGGAAGACTGGTGATGCCAACTCAAGGTACAAAAGATTTTGATATATCCCTCTGCAGTTTTTTTGCTTCATCTCTTCCATCTTTAAAAGCAGTATAGAAACATAAATAACAATTGTAGGACTGGATGGCTCAGGGAATTACTAATCAGGATCAGAGCCAGCTCTTGCTTTCCTACAAATAGAAATCTATCTTGACTTGCTACCAAAGGTTGTGACTTATAAGAATTCAATGGAATATGCTTATTTGTTACACTTGTGATCTCAGCCTGTGGCACAACCCTCACATATAAAATTGACCAATTGCTAGTAATATCAATAAAGTTGTCATGGACTGAGTGGTATAGACACAGAACTGATGTTTTTTCCCCTATGTCTCACAGGACAGTGTGGGAACCTTATGCTGCAGTTTCCCATGGTGCATATAAACAGTAATTATTATCTGAGGATGACAGGAAAATGTTTTCATGGACACGAAAATTCACCTGTATTAAAGTGAAGAAGGGCAGTGTGTTGGAGGAAGCTCTGACAGCAGAGAGCAGTACAATAGTATTACAAATATGTCAGACTTCAAAGGATCTACATTAATGAGTCAGTCTCAAGCAAGACACCTCCTTTGGAAAGACTCTTTGGAGGGAGGGGGGCAGTTAGCAGTCTAGCTGTGTCACATCTCATTTATACATTTGTTTTTTAAGCAGCTGACTTGATCAAAAATGTCCTTATTAACTTTATTTTCAACTTTCAGCATGCATTTATTATAGCTGATTTACTCCATTCAACTTAATATGTCTACTTTTAATTTGTTTCTTGACTTTGCCACTGAGACTACCTACAACGCAGAATTTTGTTGAACGCTTTCTGAAAGTTCATGTGATGTGTATATCTCCTTTGTCTAGGTTGACGGCCCTATCCTCTGAGAATTCCAATGAGCTAGTGAGTCTTTACCTCCCTTGTCTCTCCTTAGGCCATTTTAAAATAATGGCATTATGCTGGCTGCTCCCCAGTCATCTCTGATTTCACTTGATCTATTTTGAAGAGCAGAAGTACATAAAAATGTCTGCCAAAGCTTCTTCAATTTCTCTGCTTATTTCCTTAACCCTTTTGGACATATGCTATTTGGTCATGGCCCAATCAATTTTAGAAGCCATTTCACCTTATAATAGCCATATTTGACACACTCTGTACATATCCTAATTCCTAATCATCCATCTCCATAAATATGATTTCAGATATAATGAAATACTTACTTTGATCCTTTATAAGGCCTTATAGAACCATTATATAGTATATCCTCAAACTGCTTATACCCTTCCTAGGGGATAGATTGCAACATTAATGTTTCTTTCAAGAATAAGTATGGGTCCAGGACTCAGGACTGGGCTAGCAAATTGGTTTTAATTCAGAATTTAAATTAATTCTGATTGTCTTTCCTGCTGTATGGGGGAAGCAGCCTGCAATTAAATTCCAGCCGATAGTTATTTGCTTCTTTATGACAATTTGATGACCAAGAAACACTGTTCTCCTCAACGACCAGCAAACTGAAGGTTTGCAGCACCATCAGGGAAGGAAGAAGTACTTTGCTTCTCTGCATACACAATCTTCATGATTTTCTCTTGAAAGGACTTCAAGAATCTAGGTAATCTGTCCTCCTACCCCAGAGTAAAATTGTTTGTGTTTTCTACACTGAATATCCTTCAGTTATGGCAATCTGTTCAATGCTTATTTAAACTTAAATTTTCAACCTTTCCCTAATTTTTTTATATAATTCTTAGAAACAAGATTAAAAAATAATGTATGCTACTGCACACATTACAGCAGTTGAAAAACCTCTTAATGCCTCTGCATGTGAGACACTGATTATGCCTAACAAAAGCTTAGAGACAGAGCCTGGGGCTGATCCTAAACACTTACAAGATCTATTTGAAGTGAGTTGTCCCACTGAAATCAAGATGACGGTTGATTATGAATATTTTATATTGCCATCTACCAATGTTTTTTAGCTGCAAAAGCTCTCAGTATTGAGCAGTATGCTAATTCTGAGATACTTTTATGAATGCAACACTGATCCTAGCTGGATCTTGTGCAGGAAGTGAAACTAGAGCCTTTGAATTTAACAGGCTGAATGTAAAAGGCTGTTACTGTGTGAGACTGATACAGAGTAGAAGTAAAAATATATTTTATTTTATTTTTCTACTTGGTTTACAGGATTTCAGCCCTAATAGTGACAGGACAGGAAATGAAGAGTGACCCACTTGATCACAGACAATGGCTGCTTGCTTTATAAAAGTAAGTTATACTAACCACATAACCAGGGGTGTGGAGCAGGGGAATACTGGTCACATATGGACTCTCCTTGGGTCCTAGGGTTGATGAAAAGAATTTTCTTCAGGAAGAAGACAGACATAGCAAATTACCATCCCATCTGCTCTTTGGCAGAAGGAATCTTATGCTTAAGACAATTTCTCCTTACTCATTTGGATTACATTGAAATATTTTTTATATTTTTTAGATAGTAGAATTTGCTTATTTTTTATTTTCTTTGTTGGCTTGCAATTTGATATGATATGTAAATTTACTATGTGTGTTCTGCTTTAAATGCATTGGCTATTTGTTCTTTGTTGTCTTTCTTCTGTCTGTAACAGGTTTTATTTTTTTTACCAAAAATCATACCATCAGTATCTTGTCTTGAACCACTGGATGTTGTGGACTGATAGTTGCTGCTCACTTCTTAATATGAAATAATTAGTCAGAGCTATGCATAATACAAGATTCTGCCAGTAAATTTGGCACGACATTTGGATGTCTTCCCTTTTTACAGTATGCTGAGACATAAATTAAATTTTGTAGTGCTTGCAAATAACTGACAGCAAGCTAACTGATGTCATGCAATAAAGTGTTTTCTGGTTTTTGGGTTTTTTTTTCTGAAAGAATAAGCATGTGATCATCTTTATCAGCATCTGAAATTCATTTGGAAACTAACTTACTGAGAAAGTATTTGTAATGTCCTGGATTAGCTGTTATTTCTTAAAAAAAACCCCAAAAAAACTAAACCAACCATGAGAAGAGTTTAAAGATTGTTGGGACAAGGTGGTAGAAAGACAAGATTAAGAAGAGTAGTGGACATTATTTTGTCTTATTCACTAGTCTCTAAAACGATCCAAATATCTCATGAGAGATATCATGACTGAGAGCCTATGTACTATTTTTTCTAACTTCACTAAATGAGGAAATCTGAAAAAATTTCTTATATAAACCACATTTACATCTTAAAACATGAAATTTGCTCCTTCAACATTCGTATTGAAAATACTGAAAGGATTATGTCTGAAGAAGGACTTCAGACTTCTGCAATTTCAGCAGTTATTTAACAATGTTGTATACTTTATCCTGTCTCTGACTCCTGCTAAGATGTGCATTTGGTGTGTTCCTATTAGGCTCATGAACAGTATAGGAAAAATGTCAAATTTACAACAATAAGATTCATTTAGCTGGGTACACAATCATTCATCTTAATTATATCTGACACCTTCACCATTATAAAATCAGTTACCAGAAGAAGAGAAACTCACATTCTGTCTCCTTTAGGAATCCTTCATTGAAGGAGACTAGTTATTTCAGTCGTCTGAGGAAGCTAATAGTCTAGTCGAAGCATCAGGAAGAAAAAGGAATATTCATCAAGAGCAGGGAAATACTACACTGTCATGGCTGCTAACTAAAATTCCTAACCAATCTGCTTTTTTGGAGGGTAGTTGTTACGATCTGGTTTAAGCCCAGAAGAGCAAAGAAAATTAAGTCTTTTTGTATATAATGGAAAGAACTTAGAAGGTTCAAAATATACACAAAAAATGTGATTAAAACCAAACAAGGCTAGATGTTGGTGCCAAAAAATTATATATTTTATTTAATAGAAGAAGAGGGAAAGAGAAAGAAAGAGAAAAGAGTGAAACAAATAGAAAGAGTCGTGGGGATGGGGGCACTGGGGGAGAGTGACATGGGTGGAAGCATATCACCCATCCGAGGGTCCCAGCGATGTCTCCTTGCTCCCCTCCATCTGGTTTTCTTGGTGGTGAGGGTCTGTGTCACTACCTGGCAGGGCCACGCTGCCACAGACCACACCAGGCCACGCCAAGGAGTAANTGTGCTTTGTGAATGTCCCCAGACATGAGTTGTTGCTTTATCTTATCTTCATCAGTGAAAGGTGAAGGGCCTCAGTCAGGAGGCCTATTTAGGGGATGGTGGTATTTGTAGCTTTTGTAATACAGTTTTAAAAGTCCTTCCTAAAAATGTTTAAGTCATAAGCTATAGTATTTCAGCATCTGACAGTAGTAGACTCTAGTACGTAAGATTTTGAAGAATTAGATGTATAAAATTTAACAAAAGGCAGTGCTTTACACCTTTTGCCTTCATTGAAATGAACAATAGCTTGTCAGTCAACTCAGTGAAAACTATATTTGATACTTATTTATTTTCTGAGGTATATTTTATTTGTATTATGCAAGGAAAAAAGTGATAATGAAACCGCTAAAAAAACCCAAACCTCTAAGCATCTTGATTGCCTTAACAGAATACTAGCTATTACCAAATTAAGACACACTACCATATGCATATGAAATTAAATAAATTTTTACTTTGATAAACAATAATGAAATAAACCCATTATTATTACAATCATCATTAATGTAGAATTGTCACGTAGCACTTACACAATGAATGTTTCGCTATTCACAAAAGGATAAGTGAAACTGCTAAGTCAGATGCCATATCAGATGATGCACAAAATATGACCTCTATCTTTAAAACAGTCTTTTCCCCTCAAAGATAATAACACAAGAGGATGGAAGATCTTAATTTTAAAATGTGGCAATTTGTGGAGAATAGAAGTTCTAATGCAAATTTGAGTCCTAATAAATACTGAAATACAGCTACATATGTAGTATTTATTAGACGACAAAATCTCTTTAAATATATCACCTCTCTAAAAACTTTTGCAACAAGAAAACAACATTCAGAAGAGTATTATAAATATGGAACAAAAACCTTACCAGTATTGTACTGTCCTCAGGTCAGAGATGATCATTGTGAATTTTTTATTTTACAGAGACAATCTCAAACTCTAAGAAAAAACACCTCCTGCTTTTGTCTTTCTCTGCTTAAAATTTCTGCAGAATAAAAGTTTCTTTTAACTAATTTATTCAGGGAGACAAGTGAAAATGATCTATAAATGATTTTGATTATTAAGAGATGGAGTGGTTCTGAAATGATAGAAAGTTGAAGCTGAATACGCCTCAGTATTCCATCAGTAGATTAACTATTTTTTATTTGGTCCTTTACCTCTATGCTTTCTGAGGCAAAGACCATCGATTGACATGTAAACAAAGTGAAGTCTCATAACTTGATTTGAGGAAAAACCTTTGTAGTATTATTGAGAATGATGATGATGATTGATGATGATGATGTTAAGACAGAAGCTCTGAAAAAAATTCAATGCCCTGATACAGACAACTGTAATGAGAGGATTGGGCTACATTTCAGTAACAATGCTGGCATAGTAGTTGCCAGAGAGCTCGTAACTGCTTCATTACCCATGCTTGACCCTATGTGCTGAGCCATGACAGATTCTGATGGCAAGGGAACAAGCAAATTAATTACTTTCCCAAATTAAATTTTTCATCAGAATTGTAATGAAAAATAAAAAATGCCACCAGGGGTTGAAAATGCCCAAACGAAGCGCCAAATTCTGATCTACTGTTGATTGAATTACTCCGGCTTCATAGTGAACTGAAATGTAGATTTTTCCTTGGGCATAGAGAAATATATACTTTCTTCACATATGATCATTCTAGTCAAAAGCTCTAGTATGATAAGCAAGACATTATTTCTAAGGTTTACCTAATGAGTACTTACCTGGGCTTTTTTTGTGAAGTCAAAATAGACCTTCATTCAAGAAGTGCCAAAACATTTAGATAGTTTTGAATTAATTTTACATTTTCTTTTTAAAATGGCCTAATGAACAAAACAGATATATTTAAAATACCCCCCAAATTAAATGGGATTTACATTTCACTGAAATAATCTTTTAATATTTTTCTTTCCATAGGTGGGTAACATAGTGTATTTACATCAGTTCTTCTGTCAAACTGAAAATGTCAACTATTGCACTTGTTTTCAGTGGTCACTTGGTACTTTGAATGGCTAACAAGCAAACTACCAGTAAGTAATCTTATTGCTAAATTGATCAAGAAAATAAAAACAAGAAAAAAAGCAAAACAAAACAAAAATAACCAAAAAAAAAAAAATCAAGCAAGAAAATCAACCAACCCCAACCCCACAACCCAAATCAGCATAAAACAAATAAGCAGAAAATTTTTGGTAAGAATTTGTCTTATTGGAATCAGCAACTTTAAGAAGCTATGGACAGGCAAGATTGAGTTTTTTAGACAAATCACTGAACTACATACAGTTAATCAAAAGGTGAAATTTGCATTGGCTGTATCTAAACTGTTGAAATCTAGGATATTATCAAGCTAAATCTAAAAGTGTTCTCCAGTCATGTTCTGATGGTCTCTAATCATGTTCTGACCCTATATTTGGAATTCATAAACTCCATTTCATTTTCTTTTATGTGGGCAAACCTCAGTCCCCATGAAAAGAAAAGTCTGATGGAATTGCTGTTCTGGTATATCCAGCTTACCCCCAAAATAAATAACCAGGCAAGTAATAGTCAGAGGCAAACAGCAGTGCAGATACTAAGTTTAACTTCTTTCACAGGCATCACACAGATTCTGGACAACTACTTTAGATGACTTCAGTGACCCTAAAGCAAAGTGGGATGCATTGCATATAGGTGCTTGGTTTGTACTTAGCCCAAGATACAGGAAGTAAAAGCTTCTCCTCACTTATTTAAGATTCAGTTTCCCATCTCTCTACTATCTTTCATCTTTATACAACCACCTATTTGAGATAAAGTGCATTTAATTGCATATTAACATCATACATGGAAGAATCAGGTTTCAGACTTGATAATCTTGACCTTGGTGTACAACAGTTCTAAGAGTGGTTAACCAAATGTAAGCAAATAT
Organism: Chloropsis cyanopogon; assembly: GCA_013400585.1. Taxonomy (NCBI): domain Eukaryota; kingdom Metazoa; phylum Chordata; class Aves; order Passeriformes; family Irenidae; genus Chloropsis; species Chloropsis cyanopogon. Next base: position 9,898 of record WEZZ01014056.1, on the reverse strand, counting down.
TAACAAAGTTTAGATTTTGAATTACCACATAGCCCACCAAAAAAATTCATCTTCAAAATATAAGTTTCTATTAGCAGGAAATTCAACAGCACACCAGACAGCTGAATTCTTGTTCTGTCATTTTGTAAAAAAATTGAACCTCTCAGGATTCAATTACATGTACAGCTTAAAACGTCCTGGAGAGAGTGTATTTCTTTCTAATGAATCACTTAACATGTGCTACCCTATATGTCAAGACTGGTCTCTTTCTTGTCCTTCTGCTTGTAGAGTACAGATTAACTTGACTTTGCCCTGAAAAAGACTAGAGCAAAACTGATCCAGAGTGATGGTCTGTGATTTACTTTGACATCAGAAAGGAAAATGTGCATTTTTAAATGCACTAGTGATGATTCATTTACCTTTTGATTAATAATACCTTGCATACTGCAAGCTATTAGATGTTTGAATCCAATAGGATATCTGTGAAACAATTCTCCACTAGAAAATAAAATCTTACAAATGTAACTTGGAGTCTGTCTAGTCATTCAAATTGTGTTTCTGCACTGAGGCTCCTGAAGGTTCCGTTGAGGTTCTGCTTCACCTCATAATCTCATGCTATATATTAAACTTTGTTTAATTGTAGCTCTTTTACAGTTTGCTTGATGCAGTTATGGTATTAAGAATATTTCTTTCTCTATATGTAGGAAATGTACTATACAAATGCAATTCCTAGGAGAAAAGGTTTGATAAGACATGCATTGACATACAGTTCTGTGAAACTAATACATAGTAGGCAATTTGGTAGGTGAAGAACAAAAGTAGTCATTCTGTGCAGAAATATAGAATAGTGGAAGAAATCAGCATGGCTTTTAAAAAATTATCTCTTGCCTTACATACCTTGTCAAACAGTCAACAAGTTTGTGAATAGGGGTCAGTGCCACTGACATGTATTGTTGGATTACTGAAAGTCTTTTGACAGGGAAATAGAAAAACTTTAGATGAAAGTAGAAGTTTTTGCATGATTAAGAGATAGAATGTAAAGATAAATGATCAATTTTCATAGTGGTCAGAATTCACAGGGAAGATCCTCAACAAACTGTGCCAGATATGCTGATGTGACCTTTGACAACAGTAAAATGACAAATTTATGTTATTAACAAATTATTATTGATGATTAATCATCATTAATGATCATAATCAATGATTAATGACCATTAACAAATTATATTATTGTGTTATTCATTTTAGCAAATACAAAGATGGTCTGTGAATAATCAAGAAAAGTTCTTACAATACTGGTGGGCAATAAATCCATTAAACCAAAATATATAAATAAACATATCACATTGCATAAAAACTTATGTGTTCCGAGCTGATCTTTGAGACTCAATCTGAAATCTGGGGGTTAAGGTAAATTGTTCCATATGAACCTCTAAGTTTGGGAAGAATCTCTGGGTATTCTCTAGTTTAACATCCTTCTTCAATCACGGTCAGATACCATAGGTTGCTTAGGACTATGTCTCCACTGCTGAGTCCTCCACAATTTGTTTGTGAATCAGAACCTGAAGGCCAGGCACAGTGTTTTGGGTATTTCAAATGTGATTAGACAGATCTGTGTGGGCTGCCAAGTCATCACAGACGAGTTCATCCCCAATTTATGTGTTTTCTGGCATCAATCCTTGTCTTTAATAATACTTCTTTTATATTCCATATTTTAAAATAAAATATATACCAAGTGTTACATCCTGTTTATTATCTTGACTGTTGAAGTAACATACTCATTTGTGGATACACAGTCTGGTCAGAGAAGGAGAAAACTAGATAAGATTTCCCACGGCTCAGTCTGGGAGACATAAGGGAGTTGGAGATGAAGAATTCAAAACAATCTGCAGCTGTGATCATGTTAACCTGTGCTACCTGATGCTTATAGTAAGATTTGTAAATTAGCCAATCATATGAAAAGTATTGAGTAGATGACCAATTAGGTGTACCTGTAGCTAACTAGGAAGAAGAAGAAGATCAAAGAATAAAGAAGAGGCTTGGGCCTGTCATGTCTGCTGAATGATAGAGTCTATGATTGTTACTTCTTCACTGTCCATGATACCACCAGGGACAGTTTTGTAGCACTCATTGGTAGCAGAAAACTATAATTGAAAGACTTCTAAATTCTTTTGGAGTAATATTTACTTCTTTCTGGATAAAAATGTCCAGAGAAATAATTTGTGTTATTGTAAAGGTCTTCTATCTTAGACTGGCACAGAAGTTTCAACCTGTCCCTGTATGAGTGTTAATTAAGAAGAAACAATTCAGTACTTCAATACTTTAGTCACCAGTGCAGACAGTTACCAGTCAGACTCACGAAATGACGAACTGTGTTCCTCTGTGATGCTGATGGATCAGATTGCAGTTTTGATTTTTATTTTTAAAGACTGACTTTTATTTCATCAAGGTAAGGACTGCTAGATTTCGTGTGTCATTACCAGTACTTTGTTTTTCTTTTATCTTCGAGTATGTGTGTTCAATCCAGACATAAAAAATACCAACATTCTGCATATTTTTGTTTCATACTTTTCAAATATCATATGTGAATGTAGTACAATTTGTTAAGATATCCTGGTTCTCCTAACAACAGCAAAAATAATGCAAATAAAATACTAATAATATATTAACATTGTGTTTATTTAATTTCCTTTTCTGCTTTACCTCAATATCTCTCTGCACATAACCTTTCATTTTTAGGAACTACAAAAGTTTTATGAGGTACTGTAGGACCACAATGTTGAACAGAAACACCTTAGTTTGCAGAAAAATGAAAAATTACATTCTGCTTTGTAATCTGGATATCCTTGAATTCAATGCCAACTCCTGACCTTGTCTATATGCATAAATTAAGTTTACATTTACTTGCTTTGAGTCAGTTCATAACATAGCTCAGACTAACCACAGATGATTTCAGTTACATTTGTTACTCTTCCTGTAATGCAGTGAAAATATACAAGAACAAAAAAAGGAAAACAAACAAACAACTCCCTTCCATATGCTGAAGTTTAGAAATCTTGGTTTTGTTTGGAAAGATACATAATATTCTGACATTATTATACCACTGTGGAAGCTCAGTATAATCGATGAAACACGACTGGCATGTAATTGAAGGCTATAAACGAAAGTGGGAAAGAGAAAAGTTTGCTTCGGTGTAAACTGGATAATCTTAATCAAAGGAAAGCATACACTGATAACAAGGAAACATTCCAGAATACAGGGCAGCCTTTCAGACTGCAAAATAGCCCGTGTGGACAGGTGGCACATATTCTATATTCGAGCTTTTAAAAACTAACTTGAGCAAAGCGTTTTTAACACACGCTTTAAAGAAACCAGTAGCATCAGAAAGATGGAGAAGATAATTAGAGGTCAGAAAACTTGTACTTGATTAGTTTCAATCCTCATACAACCCAAATGAAAACTATCCATAATGAGAGAGTACAATAAAAAAGGATATATGGGAGAGGAACCTCAGCTGTTACATTACTGTGTCAAGAATTGCTATACCAATGCAAAACCATGTCCTGCAGAAAAAAAATCAGAAAATCTTGATTTCAGTTGTTCCACCACTATTCCATATATTAGCACATTCCATAACTGACACTGAAGTTAATGTGAAAAAAGGAAAGGAAAACCCCCCCACCCAAATGGAGGCAAAGTCAAACACTCGTTGGTTTTGCATGTCTTATGTCCTTCCTGTGATGTCTGAACAGCAAAAGAGGCCTGCACTTTTTTCCTGTTGATTTCAGTGATCTGACTTTTGAGTTCAAAGTTAGCTGCCCATCATTATTTAAATACATGTATCATTACCATTATGATCATATTAAAACAATCCTGCTGACTGGATATTTTGATATTATTTATTACAAGTCTCCTGGGATACCATAAGTAGGAGTGAGAGTGCAAATTCTATATTTAGAGTGCATTTTCTACATGAGTTCCTTCACTTTGTGCCACTATGTCTATAAATTACCATTAATGAAAGTTTCCTACTTTTGGGGAGGTCAAAAGAAGGTAAGAACTTCATGACACACCATGTTACTTAAAAAGTATTAGATTTTTTTAGATAATATGATAACTTTCCTCTTACATCTAAATAAAAGAAAACCAAACTAAATTTTTAATATAATAATTAAAAATGCTTTACTTGGATTAAGCTGTTTCTGCCTGTTATAAACCAGACCCATGCAAAAATGACAAGTAATAGGCAAATTATACCATTCAACAATTTAGTAAGAAAATTGTCAGTTATTTAATGAAGAATAAATGGTGAATATGGTGTTAATTTGGAGATTATCACTCTATTTTATTTGTCACACAGTCACATCTCTTGTTTCCAATTACTCATTAGGCAAAAAATGTTCCTTGCTTAACTCAGTCTTTTGTTAGGGTTGTGTAATCCAATGCTCGATTTTGAAATCTGTGGTCAAAAGCAGTCTAATATCAATCAATTTATGACTTTAAATATGCACAAACCATCACTATTTTCTTTGTGTATATCATCCAGTTTACACTATTGAATAAATGATAATATTTTTTCTAGTTATATAGATCTCAAGGAAGATAAATATAAAAGACATTTAAATGTTTGAATTAAAAACTTAAAGGATTGAAATATAAATATCTCTATGGAGACAAATTTTGATAAAATATGAAGACTGTTTTATGCAGTTTCAACAATAATTTTCATGTTTAATTGTATTCATGATCTACTGTCAAAGCAAACTTAACTGCATGTTAAAATAGATGGAAGAAAAAGAATTCTCAACTGGTGATCAATGATGTGTATCTACTGGCCACTATGCCAATGATAGCTTAACATTGTTGGAATTGATTTTATAACACTAAAAATGCGACAGTATAGAATGAGGCCTTGCATATAGAGAGTTTATGGAAACAACTATTCCATTCTGTTATGTGGATTTCAAGCATTAAAAAAAAAAAAATCACTTTGACTGTGCAGTCACAGAATCACAGAACTGTCAGGGTTGGAAGCCCCCTCTGGAAATCATCCAGTCCAACCACACTGCCAAGGCAAGTGTGGACCAAGTGGGCAAGTGTGGAGCAAGCATCACCTGGAGCAAGTGACACAGGAACACTTCCAGGGAGGTTTTGAATGTCTCCAGAGAGGGAGACTCCACAGCCTCCCTGGGCAGCCTGTCCAGTGCTGTGCCACCCTCAGTGTAAACAAGTTCTTCCTCATGTAGAGGCAGCTATTCTTGTGTTTAGTTTATGGCCACTTTTCCTCATCTTGTTGCTGGGCGCCACTGAAAAGTGTTTGGTAACATCCTCTTGGCAGCTGCCTTTGAGATATTTATACATAATGATGAGATCCCCTCTTAGTCTTTTCTTTCAAGACCAAAAAAAAAAGCAAAACCACAGTAGTGATAGCTTATATCTTAGGTTCTAAAAAATAATTTCCTATCTGAACTGAAAACTTGTGAGCCAAGTTTAGCTTAGTGGTGTTTTTGCTGTAAGAATAAACCTTTGAAAGGAGGGCTTCTGTGAAGAACGTCAACCTTACTTTTACCTAAATCTCAGGAGAAGAAACAAGATACACAAGGATGTATTCCAAACTTATATTCAACCCAGCTAAGATCACGGATTTTAATAAAATGTCTAAGTGGAGCAATTAAATTTAGAAGAATTGAATTCAGGTCCCATATTTTTTAATTTTGAGGATATATAACTTTCACAACAAAGCTATTCAGCTAGAGAAAGAACAAGCAATTTTTTTCTTTATTTGAATCAACAAATTTTCTGCCTTCAATCTATGTTAAGAACTGTGAAGCTGTTTCAAAGATAGCAGTCTTTTTGGTTTTTTTTTTTTGTGGAGCTAAATGGATTGGCCAATTTTCTCCTTCCAATTCCATTTGTACTGAATGAGTCACTTTACCGTAACAAAGTGAGGACTTTCACTGCTAAAGCTTTGCCTATTGTTACCCTTTTAAAGTTTGAAAACACGGCTTTTGAGATTAGAGTATTTTTCATTCTGTCATTTGGCAGTTGATAGGCTAGATCCACCTTTCCCTGTAAAGCAGGGTACTGTCGATTCATACAACAGATAAAGAAACAANAGGGGGATTTTTAAATTAAAAAAAAAAAAAAAAAAAAAAAAAAAAAAAAAAAAAAAAAAAGCTTCCACCATTAAAATAACCTTCTTATTTCTTTCTACTTATCTAAGTGGTTTTCAATTCCTAAGGCCATTACACTTTCTTTGGATTAGCTTTTGAAGACTGTCTTTTTCTGTACCTTATTGAAGTTTGAGCAACATTTTGTACCTAACTGTACTGTAACTAATAGCAATTCCTAATGTAGTGATATAAAATCCTATCAAATATATAAATAAATAATTTTATTTTAACAGCAGTCCAATCAGTTTTAAGCTTTGCTTAGTCAATAAAAAAGGTATTGATTTAAAGACGGATTTTCTGTTTTGTGGAGCAATGCAGTAATTAGACAATACCAGGTTGCCGCTGTAAGATTTTTATGAGGATATCACTTTATCTTTAAGCTGAATTTTCTTAACATGGCTGCTTTAAACTCAGGATAATTTTAAGTCTTCTATATAATTGTAACAATAAACTGTTGGGTATAAATATGTATCCAAACACAATCATAGTAGATGTAAAATGTTTTACTGTCAATGACCCATGGACAAATACCAATGAGCTCAATGAGCTGTAAGTCAATATTGGCTTTATATTCATTAGAAGATAGCATTCTACAGACATTGTGTTGAGCACTAAACTGTAATACTTGCTGAATAACATTAATGGCTTATACTTAAAGATTATATGACATGGCTCCCATTTAAAATTGAGCCTAGTTGTGCTTTGGTAAATCATAGACACAAAGTAAGTTTTGCGTTACTGAAACACAGTAAAATGTACACAGCCATAAGAATATATAGCATCATTTTAATGTTGATTGCTCAGTATTTCACTTATCCAGAAGGAACTTTATTTTGCATCTTCTTCTGGACCAGGAAGAAACAAAAAAATATGTGTGGATGGTGTAACATCACTACGTTTTGGTGCAACAGAAACTTCTATATGAATATCAAGACTGGACAGAGATACTTCTTTTTTAACAAACATATCTAATTTAGTGTAAGACTCAGCATTACATATGTTCTTTGGAAAAAACAGTGGGTTGTCCTGTGTCTTTTACAGTCAAGGAAATATAATAGAAGAGCACAAAGTAGTACTCTGCACTATGCTGTACAAGCAAATTATCTGCATTAATTTAATATAGAGTTTAGCAAGCTTAGGAGAGAAACTTCATTTAAAAAAAGGAGTATTCTTAAGTTTAGAAATTAAGTAATCCAGTACATCAGTACTGGGTGCTGCTTTGTGCTCTTCTATTGTATTTCCTTGAGCTGGTAGCAAAAGAAAATTGAGTTTTTCAAGCAGTTTCCCCTTATGAACTCATTCTAGCTGTGACCAATGGCTAGTCTTTTACAGCCCCAAATCACAGTTTAGGGCAATATAACTAAAATAAAAAGATTCCTTTGATGATACTTCTATATTGGCTATCTTACTTTCTAAACCAAAGAATGGTCCTTTTTTATAATATAGTTTCTTTCCTAAAGAAAGAAATTCTTTCTCTTTTAAATTAATGTTAGTAGTTTGCTTCTACTTACCAGTACAAAAGATCATTCCAGAATTCATTTCTACCTTTTTTTTTTTTTTTGGTAGAGAACTACTTTCAATCTGCATTTCTTACAGCTATCCTTCTATTGTTATAATAGTAATCATACTTTTTTTAATAATTTAAATAGTTGCTTTTCATCCTAGAAATATATCACAAAATCACAAAATGGTTACGGTTGAAAGGGACCTCTGGAGTCCCTCTTCTTGCCCAATCCCTCTGCTCAAGTAGGGCCTCCCAGAGCACATTACCCAGGGTCATGTCTAGATGATTTTTGAAACTGTCCGAGGAAGAAGTCTCCTTCTCTGGGCAACCTGTTCCAGTCCTCAGTCATCATCACAGTTAAAAAGTTATTTGCTTAAGTTCAGATTGCACCTCCTGTTTTTGAGTTTGTGCCCATTTCCCCATTTCCTGCCAGTGAAACCACAGAAAGAACCTGGGTCCTTCTTCTTACTCCCTTCCTTTAGGTGTTTATATGCACTGATAAGATCCCCACTTTCTCTAGTGAGAAAGACAGGATCTTGATCACACTACACAGAGATGATTTGTCTCATCTCAGCGTTTGTTTGTTGTGCTAAACAAGCAAAGATATTTTAAAATCTCTTCTTAAAAGAAATAATCTATTCCCTGTAACTTCCCAGTAGACTTTTTTGTAACATGCATGTTACATGAACCTAGGCTATTTAATTTATGCAAAATTTTTCCCACAAAAACTGATTGATCATTTGATCTTTGAGTGTTTTTAATAATTTTTTTCTTCACTCAAAAGCATTGGCTATAAATTTCTGCCTGATATTTATCTAATCTGTTCTTAAAAAGCATTCTGTCCTAATCTTCCTCACAGTTTACTTATCCTTCCACCCAGTCACTGAAAGTTCTATGGTTCACTATGTGCTCAGTTATAGAAAGGGAAAACTGTCTATAAGGTAGATTAAATTATCCTCTACCTTACCTACAGATAAGTGAACCATTTTTCCTCTTATGCACTTTGCAAGCTTGTGTCACTGCCTCAGTAAGTCAAAGTTAATGTGCACTACTGCCTAACCTAGAAACTTTAAACTTAGAGAAATTTTTATCTCTTTATTAGTTGATCTTGTATTTGAACACAGATGTATGATGTCAAAATGTTAATATAAATGAAGAAATACCTACAGCTCATTTCTTTTAACGATGTGATTATTTCAGTAGGGATGTACACATTGTGAAAATAACAGCAAAAGGACAACTCTATTAATATAATTCCTTTTTGACCACTCCGGCCTATGCTTTTGGAGAAGCTAAAAGCTTCTTTGCTTTTTCAGACCAAAAAATGGAAACCAAAGCTGAAAATAGCTGAAATTTTAAGTGTTATTTTATTCATGGAGTAATAATATATTAATGATTCTAAGGCAAGTAATTGGTACACTCTAATAATGACTAGTGTAAATTTGATATTGAAGGACTGTTTAACTAAGTATATGGAGAAAATTATGTCTTCTTTAAGTATTTGTGAAAAAATTAACATAAAAGAGGACTAAGAATAAATAGTTCAATTACAAATTCAAAGTGGTTATCATATTACAGCATTTTTCCAAATTTTTTTCAGTACTTTCCCAATTGCGGTGTAGTTACCTGCTCCTTTTCCTTGTACTGTGTATTCCTTACAGAATCAGATTGTCTTTCTAGAATTCCTTACACAGTCTTAATTTCTATTGCTAGATAAGATCTGAATCTGTTCAGGGACTGGATGTAGCAGGCAATCTCACTCCCCACAAGAGTTTATCTGTTGCTTAACCTGTCAGGTAACTCTAGCAGGACAAGCAGTCTTGTAGTGAGTTATTTTGGTGCCATGGGGTTAACCCTGGTCTGGCATCTCCAAGCTGCCAATAAATATCTTAAGGCTGAAGTGAGATCTGCCAGAGATAAGCCAGATTTCTGACTGAGAGATTCCTCAATTTGTGACCATAAAAGCCACTTTAAACTTTCACAAAGCAGAAGCCTGTACATTTTCCCGTGTGGAGTTTCTCCCAGGAGTCTGGATGCTTCACGGTTACTGCCCAGGAATTAAGTGAAGGAATCTGTGCACATTGTCATCATTTCAGTGGTAAGTTGCATCCAACTCCTATCAATACTTTTTATTTTGCTAGCTTTAATATAGCTATATCCCTTGATATCGTGCACTGTTTTATGTTATGCTGCAATCTACTAGTAGTTCTTTAGTTCTTCTGAGTAGTAAGTAATTCTGATT
>WEZZ01014055.1:268-10489 GCA_013400585.1 Chloropsis cyanopogon | reverse complement strand
TCTGAGCTCAGGCAGCCTCACCTCGAATATTTTGTGCAGTATTCAGTAAATCCTGTGTTTCTTTGGTTACCAACTTTATTTTAATTTGCATTTGAATGTGGTTTCCTGTACCCTGCTTGTCCAATACACCATAAGGCTGTTCTACAAGGGAAGAGGAGGCAGCAGCCAGGGTGATCACAGCACATTAACTGCACCAGCTACACATGGATAGTGATCATAGCAGGTTCTCTCCACCATCTGGTGACAAATGAACAAAGCAAAGCAACAACTCCAGGGTCCCTTGAGGAAGCTCAGTGATAGTGTTCAGATGAGCAGAGAAGACAGTTACAGCAAAATTAATTTAAATGGAGTTTGTGGGATGTGAACAGAGAGAGGGAAGATCACAGATAAAGTATTTGTAGTCCATGTTTTTAGAATAATAGATATATGAATATACAGGCTCATTATATTTATACTATATTTATATATTGTGCTGAGACTTATTATCATTGCAAGTGAAAAGAAAATATGAACTCATGGTATTTTGATTAAATTGAAAAGAATTTCAGTTAAAATGACAATGAATTCCTGGTTTCACGTATAAGATATGTTGCCCTCTTTGCGCACAACAAATATTTGAGTACAATACAAACAGGGCTGTGTTTTAGCACAGACCCATTTCTTATCATCATTCTCCACCCCTCTTATTTCCATTATTTCTTGCAATAGTTGCCATAATCTCAGGCACATTCACATGAGTGTGTGCCTATATTTTTTTCTAAATTTTTAGGGTGTCTGCACTGCATGTGTTATAAACAAACCTGGACAGGCAGCAAGAATTTTCTTCAATATTGAAATATTGGAACTGAGGTGGAGTGAAGGGAACAGGTATTCAGCTAAAAATGCTAGACCTTGACCTACAAACAATCGTAGTAGCCTCAGCTGGTTGGGAACATGACATAGAGCCTGAAACGATTGGCGTGGAAAAGGTTAGAAGAAGTAAAAAAGGAGTTATATGAGTTAGAATCCTGGAGAGGAAAGATATATCTACCTGGAAAAGGTAGATTGAGACAAGAATAAGAAGCCTGGAGTGAGGAAATTGGCATAGGACAGAAAACAGAGGGTTAAAGGAAGCTTTGATTTTTAAGGACATCAACTTGATACACTCATAGTTCAAAAGAGGTGAAAAAACCACAAAACTGGAGGAAAGGGTAAGGAAGAATGAGAGACAAACAAATTTGTTACTAGCAGTAAAACCTGGAAGTTTGTGGTAAGAAAAGAGCCATGGAATTCACTCTTCAGCTCTCAGGAGAAAGCTGTAAAAACATTGGCAGGATTTTTGCAGTTAGTCTTCATTCTCCAGCTTACAACCAATTGACCCTTGCTTCTATTCCTATGATTTTTATTAGCTCATGTAGTACAGACCTTTGCAATGCATCTGACTGTCTTGATGAATGCAAAGAAGACAGGAAGTACATTACTTTGTTTATAGTTTTAAACTTAAAATCTTTTAAGGAAGACAATTATGGAGGTTTTAAAGTCAAGCACTCTAAGGTCTGTAAGAGATCAATTCAACGCCCTTGTATATAAACATTATCAATACATAGTTTAAATATGCAAATTTTTTTTGTCCTATAGCATTATTCAGTCTATGAAATTGAATGCCATTAGGTATCAGTGAGGATTATGTAGGTTCTTCCTTATGAAATTTTGCTTAAAATTTCAAAATATCTTCATCTTTATCCTTCAAAACCACTACCATTTAGTTTGCACAACTTGTTCTTCTTTACATACCAGTGTTGAGATTCTCTGATCATTTAATAGCACATTGATCTAGGCATCTTTTAAATTCTTTAGAAAGAGTTGCTCTGCTGCACATTCTGCATACATGCTGAAACACAGAATATACCGCTTATTTTTCCATTTCTGAAACTGAATGGTATTAATTTTATATAATATATAAATTTTTCTTATAATCAAATGTGTTAGAACTGTTTTCATAACTTCCATTGAACCATTAAATTAAATTCAGATGTTATTTCATTAATTTATTCTGTGTTGTTTCTGATGTCTAATTAAATTTAGCAGAGGTCTCCTTATACAAATAATAATTGTCAGTTTATATCAGATCTAATAGAATTTGATGCACAAGTACTGTAGACTAAGTCCTGTTATGATCTTGTGATTAAAAGTGTGCAGTATGATCTCAGTTGTGGTGTAAATTGTCTCCTGTGGTGCCTCAGGCAGAGCATCACCACCTGGTTGATGGAGAGGATTGCGCTGCTCTGCTCTACACTTGTGTGGCCTCGCCTTGGGTACTGTGTGCAGTTTGGGGCCCCACAATATAAGGATACAAAGCTGTAAGAGAGGGTCCAAAGGAGGCTACAAAGATGGTGAAGGGCCTTGAGGGGAAGCCATATGAGAAGCAGCTGAAGTCCCTTGGCCTGTTCAGTCTGGAGAAGAGGAGGCTGAAGGGAGACCTCACTGCAGTTACAACTTCCTCATGAGGGGCAGAGGAGAGGCAGGCACTGGTCTCTTCTCTCAGGAGACTAGTGACAGGACGCCAGCAAATGGCCTGAAGCTGTGTTAGTGGAGGTTTAGATTAGATATTCAAAAAAGGTTTGTCCCTCAGAGGGTAGTTGGGCACAGGAACAGGCTCCCCAGGGAAGTGGTCACAGCACCAAGCCTGGCTGAGTTCAAGAAGTGTTTGGACAATGCTTTCAGTCACATGGTGTGACTCTTGGGGGATCCTGTGCAGGGCCAGGTGCTAGACTTTATAATCCTTGTGGGCTTCTTCCAACTCAGCATATTCTGCGATTCAGTAAATTAATAAATGTGTACACTCTGTGATGTAAAATTCTCCCATTTGCTTACAATAAACTGTATAGACTTGAGAAATGCATGCAATCAAGACTTGTTTCTCTTTTCAATTTGTTAAGCCAATCTTTGGGGTTTTTTTAAATGATGTTTCAATTAGGCTTATAAGAAGTGATGAAGGAGTAGTATCATCTGAGTTGATGTAACAGATTAGTTGGCATTTTCATGATCCCTAATCTGTCTTTCTGAGAATTTTAGCATAGACATCATTGTCTGTGGAAACAAATGTATTACATTCAATCCAAGTCCCAAATGTCCCAAACATTTGATTAGTAAATCTTGGCTAAGTGTCATATTTTTCTAGCATTAGACTTAGTTTATTCTGGTAGAATTCCACTGTTTTCATATTTATTAAAAATTGAAATTGCAATGCTATTAACTTTTATCTTTTATTTTCTTTCTCTCTTTAGCCTGGATGGTATAGCAATACCTCCAGAATATTCCACAAAACTGGCAAAAATGGGAAGGGAAAAATTTTCATTTCTAATTCCATCTGCGTGCCTATATATGTTTTTATAGAGTATTATAAATTGTGTATGTACTTTTGTGAGACAGATAATGTGTTTTCTAGATATTTGTACATATTCACGTAGCTAATCATACATACAAGTACAAATCATACACATCTGCACATGGAGTCTGACATATAACATCTCTATTTATACAGTTTCAGGTTTCTTGATAGGAATAAAATTAAAATACCTGTGGAGAGCTTCCCGAAGAAAAACTAATCTCAATATATGAAATGAGATAATTTTTCTTTTTTTTCTACAAATACTTATCTTTCCTTGAAGAGGTTACAGCTTTGAAAGAAGCCTCTGAAGAAGGTTATTCAGACTGGAGAAAAGAAGGCCAAGGGGAGACTATTGGCCTCTACAACTACATGAAAGGAGGTTATGGCAAGGCGGGGGTTGGTCTGTTCTCCCGGTTGAACAGTGACAGAACAAGGGGAAATTTTAAATGTCCACAACTTCAGGAGAAAACAGATCGTGTATGGCACTAATTATCCTCACAAATTTGTGTGAAAAATTTTCTGTGTGTGCAGTGGTATATAAGTTTTGGGTTTTTTTCCTCCTCTAGTAAGTGTTTCCTTGGCTGTGACTTTAAGAAAACCCTTCTATTAAAATGTTCTGTTGACATAGCTTGACATACTCTATCCTAGAGGAATATATCAGCCTGAAGAACATAAAATGAATTTCAAAAGCTGTTGTTTACAAACCTGGATTGTATGCTTGTTGTGGCTGTCTTTCTCATAGCTTAGTTAGTTGAAGACATTTGTCCAATGCTTTTAAACCCAGATTTTGCAGTGTATTGAACATAATCTACAGCACTGACTGCATTCTCCTGTTCTGCTTGTAAAAATTACTTTCATTCCTAAAATACATAAAAATTTTCACAACATGCTTACTGGCAATCTGACCTGGCAGGAGACACTAAATCCTTTAAGTGGTTAATACTCGGTCTTTCTATACTTGTGACTCTATTGCTAGCTTTTTTTCTTATTATCTTTTACTAATAACTGAGAAAGACTACACATATATAGTGTGCATCAATATCTACCAGTATAAGCCTGTATCAGAAGTTTTCTAAGTAATTTTTTAATTTATAAGGAAAATCACACATCGTCTGTCTACATTTTGGACTTAGCATAGAAACAAATACTCTGTATTTGCAATCTATATTATTGATGGAATGATTCAGCAAAAATTTATGACTATGAATCTGTTTTCACAGAAAATTAATTTGCTACTGCATCCAATATTATCTTTAAAAAATCTGGATCAGAATTCACTTGAAGACTGTTTTTAAGTGAATCAGCCCGTTATAACAAAAACATTACATAGTGTATGAAATATTTTGTGAAAATCAGCATTATAATAAAAAGACACATATTTGGTTACAAATGCTTTTCTGTATGATTGAACACAAACCAGTGTGAACACAAATCAGATTGAGCTCTTATAGACATAAAAAAAAGTGTGTTTGATATACATAGCATGTAATATACTTCACAGGACAATGCAGGATATTAAAAAGATAAATCAGCTGCATTCTTTCAAGTCAAAATCTAATGAGATGATCTTCTGAAGAGGTAAAAATACCCATTAAAATAATAGGACCAAAATGAGGAGAGGATATCACAGAATAAATGACAGAATAAGCTAGGTTGCAAAAGACCTTTGAGATCATTGAGTCCAACCTGTGACCTAACATGACCTTATCAGCTATAGAAAAGGCAAAACACCTTTCAGCTCTTGAAACAAAGGCAGGAACATAAAATGACCTTCTGGTCACCCTTTATTTGATGCAGCCCAGGATAAGGTTGGTTTTTTGGATGGCAAATCACATTGCTAGGTCACATCAAGCTTCTCATCCACCAACACCCCTTGGTCCTCGCCAGGGCTGCTCTCGATCCGTTCCCTGCCCAGCCTGTACTTGTGCTTGGGATTGACCAAACCCAGGTGCAAGACCTTGCACCTGGCCTTGTTGAAATTCATGCATTTTGCATGGTCACAACTCTCAATGTTGTCAAGGTCTCCAGGCATGACATCCTGAGGGAAAATAATCAATTGTTGATAATGATACCTGTGAAATGTGGATAATGAAATCTGTCTTCTGCTTCTGTTCTTGAAGGGACAGCTCTCAAGTAGACTGTTAACTTTTATTCCCAGACTACCATGTGCAGACCTAGAAATGGCCATAGGATATCAAAATTATCAGTTGGAGAGACCCTTCTAACTGCTTAAAGTGTTTTTGACTGACATGATGAAACAATAAGGATGGATTTAAATAACTGAAAAAGTAGGCATGATTTCTTGTGGAAAACATATTTTGCATTGCTATATATAGGTCTAAAAAGTATAAGGACAACATAAAATTTCATATGCAAAAGATTATTCTCTAACATAGTCATACAGTACCTATTTGTGATCTTCTGTGCTGAAAAAATAACTGAGCAAGTGAAATAGAAATAAGAAAGCTACCGAAAGAGTTTTGAAAACATTTCTTTCTTACACAGTAAGTTGAACAAGCAGCAAATGAGGTCACAAGGGCCATATAATTGAAAATCAGGCTACTGCTGTAAGATAAACAAGGTTAAAGTTGGAAAGCACGTAGGATGCTGTTATTATAATGTCATTAAGTTTGAAATGCTGATGGAGTTCTGTAGAGAGGTCAGCAAACACAAAGATATTGCACTGTAAGAAATGCTGACTTGAAGGAAATGTGAAACAAGTTGAATAAAATGGCCAAAATTCAATAATTCATGAAAAATCAAGAGTGGAAAAGGGAGAATCTATTCTTGGTAGGTCACATTAGGAAAAAAAAAAAAGAAGAAGAAAAAGCCATGTAAGCGTAAATAAACGCATAAAGTTAAAAGAGCAGCAAAAACAATGTGGTCAACCCAAAAGTTTAAGTCCCTGTGTGACTGAGAACTGCATAAGAGAGAAAGAAATCACAGAACATTTAAAGAAGTTGTTCTAGACGCTTTAAAGATACTGAAAAAAATTGGACAGAGCAAGAAGAAATTGCAATATAAACTTCAAGACATATATAGAAGAAATCTCAATTTTTTTTGTAACAGATAAGAAGAAATCATAGTTTCTTTCAAATAACCATAAATATAGAATAATGTTGCTGAAGTCAATACATTTACTCCAGATTTACACCAAGTATTAGAAGAATAAAGCTGGTCCTGTCTGTTATGTATAACTGATTACCATTTTAATTAGGGCCAGAGGGATATGAGAAACCATTTTCTATGAAGTTTTTGCTGATCAATTATCCTCTATAATTGTCATTGCTGATTTTTCTGCCTAATGGGAAGAGAAGAAAAGAAAAAAAAAAGAAAACAAAAAACTTTGTCATGAAATTGTTCATTGATATTTATCTTTTTGCCTCTTTGCTTCCATTAGTAGTATCCAGTATTTATCTCATGGTCTATTGTATACAAGATAAATAGATTTTTTTTGCTATCCCTGTATATTTTAGTCATAGGCTGAGATTGAGGTCCTTTATGTTGGCGATCCTTGGATGTACTAAAATATATTATCACAAGAAAAAATAAACGAGACTGTGTTTCACACATAAATATTAAAAAACTTAAGTGACAAGTATATGGCTAACAACCCCTCATCCTTTAATGTCATTAGTGTACAATAACTAAGCATCTGATATGAGATTTTTAGGTAAGGCTGCACAGGAGAAAAAAAAATCTTTGATTTTTCAAGACTTTCACAGGAACTCATACCAACTGAAAGGAAAAAAATGGCTGTTGGTTTCTTAAATTAATTTTTCATCCTACACTTGTAATTTTGCTGCTCCCTTGCATCATAGGGATAACAGATGAATGTATCTGTTAATCCTGATTGACCCCAAGCCTTTCACTGACAATTTATATCAATATACACTAGAAAGTTCCTATATAAGCTAAATATATGATGACTATTGCCTGTTTCATCATCCAAGGAATTAAAGAAGAGAAAATGTGAAGGAAATGCTACAGAAATTTTGTAGTTGGTCCTAAATAATTTGAATATAATTTTTTCTTTCCATTAAAAAAAGCCCAAATGAAACAACAAAACTAGTTGTTGCACCAACAGCTAAGAATAACTACTTCTGGTTATAGAGAGTATTGGTTGGAGTTTTGCATCCGTATTTCCAGTAGCCGGAGAAAAAAGGTTATGGGTCATGTCCTTTATCAGTAAGGTTGATCCCTGCTGTGCTGTTAAGTATGTAGGTAGCATTAATCTTTATTTAAATGAAGTCAGTCGTATCTGTAGTTCCAGATGGTATCAGCTTGCCTGATGAATTTGGATGTAATAAAAATGTTAGAGCCACTCAAGAGACTACAGATATGTCACGTCACAGATGAAATGACACTTTTAAGAGAGAAGCAGCAATATTTCTATTGATATAAAGCGGAGATTTAACAAAATTTGGAAAATAGGAAATGCATCAGTGATCTAACTAGATTTGATGGCAAGGTACTATCATCTACTGCATAAAGGACAGTCAGACAAAACTGTCAGGGAGAGCCTTCTGCCAAGTCATGAGGTTCAGAAAGGACTCCCTTTAGTGTTCTAATCTCCTTCTCAGAGAGGAGTCCAGATGCAGCTGGAACCAGACTTAGCCCAGACTTTGTCAGTTGTTTATGTCTAAAGGATTTTATGAGCAGAACAACCCTTTATAGCACTTAGTTAAGATTTAAAAGTTTAGTATGCTATTAATCATTTACTGATAATCTGTTGCAACAAGGAATCTCTCAACCTAAAGAGTAGCTTTAAGAGGGGTTGTTCGAGGTGTGCTGACTGGTGCCACGTGAGAAAGCAAAATGAGCACCCAGCTATCCAGTATTTATAAAGTAAATTAACTGAATTATAGTGGTATTTGCATATTTACTACAGAAGTCAATTTCCTCCAAACTTAAGCAGCACCATGATTTTGTGGGCACCTTGCTCAAATTAGCCTTTGACTATTGTGCCTCCCCCAAATCTACTTTGAGTCTGGTGCAGCCATCATGACCAGATGTGTCCATTACAACTGCCACTGGTGGTCATCACTTGAGCAGGATTACAGGAAATAAAGGTCAGCTTGGTGTGGGGGAGGCAGCGGAGAGGACAAGGACAACAGACACAATCACAAGTCATTGGGTCTTTATAAGGAATAAACTCTTAGAAAAAGGAGGATTGACGGGGGAGCACAATTACGGTTATAGCATCTGTCTTCCCAAGTAACAGTTGCATATGCTGAGGCCCAGCTTCCCAGGACACCTGCCTGGGTGTCACACTGACCAAAATTCTCTTTTTGCTGAGCTTGGCTGCATATAAGGTGGTATACTATTTTGGTCAGATCAGGTCAACTGTCCCAGCTTTGCCCTCTCACATCTTTTTACCTACCCTCAGCCTATTCCCAGGTAACGTGGAAGAATGAGAAATAAAAATGGCTTTGATGTTGTTCAAGCAATGTTCAATAATGAATAAAACATTGGCTTGCTATCAATGCTATTTTGTTCATAAATCTAAAGCACAGCATCATGTGGACTGCCATGAAAAAATGTTAACCCCAGTGCAGACAGACCCAGAACAAGTTTTTGCTCTTTTCTATGCTGATCAGAGACTTAGTCAGTGCAATGGTTTCCCCTATATCACAAGCAGGATTCAGTATGTTGTGTCATTTTCTGAGATTTAGTACATAAGGCATACTCTTTTTTTAACAAAGAATACTGTCAATTCAATACTGAGGCTTTCATGTATTGATCTCTGAGGTTCCTCTTTATTCTCAAGGGAAAAAAATACCCAAGCCAAAAAATCTGCACTGAATCCGTCATTTACCATGGGAAAGGTGTGAAAGGTGTTTTCTTTATTTTTGTTTTCTTTAGTCTGCTCCATGTCTTTATGAAACTCCACATAAAGTGGCTCCACATTGCATTGCACTTTTAATAGTCAACATTTGTTCAAAATAATTAAAGAAATAAGGTTAATGTGAAAAATTAGATATTATTATAGTACATCAAGGCTGAATTTTTGGTGATTTAGCATTATGAACTCATTTATTACTGAAACATTTATGACAGGACGGTGTAAATTTCTGATTCTCTACAATCTAAACAATTTTCAGACTTCTTTTTTCTTCAATTTTTTCTTAATCAACTGGACATTAGAAATACTTTAATTCGGAAACAAAAAGCTATCAACTCTAACCTTTTTTATGAATCAGAAACTAATGAATTGGGCTCATTTGGAGACCCATGCTAAACTGCTGAGGTCAGAATGTGTTTCTCTCTGTCTGGATTACACTGATGCATGTTCAAGTTGTTTTTCAGATTATCAGTCTGAAAAACTGTTCTTCATGTTTGAACAGGACATAGTCTTGTGCTGCTACAAATGAGTTTACAAGCATACACATCTGGAATGTTTTCAGTACTGTGACTTAACATAGTCAGTCTGGCATAACTTCTGTTTTGTCTGTAAAACAAAAAGAGTGGCAAGTAATGAAATGGCCAGGTTACAAAGAAACATAAATCTTTGGACTGTCATTTCATTATACTCTGGAGGATTCCTGATCTCACTCTGTATCTGCCAGATGACAAGTGACAAAAATCTGAACAACACCACCTGTTCACCGATTTCCTAATTTATATTAAAAAAATCCATAATATAGTTCAAAAACTCCAGTGCTCAGAGTTCACTATACTCAGAGATCACATTTAAAAATATGAACTACTGAAGGTACTTTGTATACTGGTTTTGTGTCAGTCAAGAAAATACAATGAATACTTACATCAGGGATCCACCTGTTTTACCAATCCATGGTGCTGCAAGTATAGAACCATTTTACAGAACAGTGATATCTGACAGAAGCACT
>WEZZ01014054.1:0-12271 GCA_013400585.1 Chloropsis cyanopogon | reverse complement strand
CCCCCCCCCCCCTTCCAGTCTTCTTCATTTGTAGAGGAAACTCTCATTTCTCTCATTGCTATATTCTTCCTTTGCAAGGAAAAAGTGCTTTGGAGCCTGGTGCATTGCTTTTGGGAAATTATAGCCTCCATGTCTGACTTTGATAGTTGTTTTCAATGCTCTTTCAATTTTTTTTTCCTCAATCTCTGACAGCAGAGTATTGTGTGGGACATGAACTTTTATGCTCCTACTTACTTCGGTGGCACCTAGAATAAAGTAGTGCTGCTTTTGTTGTTTCAATCTCAATGAAAACCTTTATGCTATCAGAGTGCTGTGTAAATGGTGAGGAATAGGATACTTGGCTAACCATAGGTGTTTCAGCTCTCAAGAGAAAAAATAGAACACTGCTGCTCTTAGAAGAGAGCTTTTAGGAACAGGTAGATATTTCTTGTATTTCTGATTTGTGTTATTGGACTGAGCACGCATGGTAACGAATATCCATATACTTATTTAAATAACTCAAACGCCTCTATGTAGAGACCTTTTCTCCATTTTCTCTTTTATCTTGTACAATTCAGCCTAATGCTCTGTGCTAAGTAAACCTTTCAAGCATGTATGAAGAGATAATGCCACTGAGGTGAGCTCAGAGCACGTTGCTAGTAGCGCCAAGGCTGTGGGTTTGATCCCTGTATGGGCCATCCACTTAAGAGCTGGACTTTAGAATTCTTTTGGTCCCTTCCAAGTCAGAATGTTCTGTGACTGTGTTAATACAAATATTCTCTTCTCTTTCATGCTTTTGGAATGTGTTTCACTCGCTCACTCAGCAGAAGAAACAGCTTTTCCCTGATGAGTGGAAAAAGTTCTATACTGACAAACGCTGAGATGTTGTTGATTCATTCATGGATTGATTGCTTGATTTGAACTGTGTTCTATTACTATAGATGTTCAGAATATAGTAATTTATTATCCATCATCACCAATTTTTAAGCTTTTCTTCTGCATTTTTAAATAATTTAATATAAAGAATTGCCATTTTGTTATCCTAGAATAATATTTTGATACAAATGTTAAAATAGGAACTGCTTAAGGTCACAGAATTACATTATATTTTAGGTTCATTAAAAAGCAAAAGTTCATAAGGGAGAATACAAAAAAATTGCAGTCTAGTTGTATTTGTATCCCTCTCTTTTCTCCTTGGAAATTTGCCCCAGTTTGAAAGTCTCAATATCTTTGTAAGACTGCATCTTAGATAATTTTCTTAAATGCTGTTCCTAACTGTGTGAATGCTCTCATAGGGTTTTATATATATTTGCTTGAAAAAGTGTAATATTTGTTTTGGTATAAGTGTATTTTAAACCTCAGTCAGAATGCATACTGTATCACCATTGTTGAGATACCAACAGTGTATCTAAGATATTTAACGAGTTCTTTGGACTTCAGCATTTCACAGTTAATTTTCTTTCTGCAATTACACTACATCAATTTTATTGCTGCTTCGTAAATAAACTGGAACATTTCTGTTTAAATATATAACCATTCTTTTAAAAATTAGTTTTGCCTGCAGATTTTCTTGATCACAAACCTTCATCCAATCTTTATTTTCTGTAAGCCAAAACAGTTTTTTATAACAGTTGCCTATATCATGTGCTTTGTAACTAACATATATCTATTGAACACATCAGCAAATTTTTAAGAGGGGAACTCAGTGGGGTATAGAGTACTGTAATGTTAACTGGGTAGATGACTTGTGTGGCAATGTTTTTTTTTGGTTGATTTCATGGAATACTGTAATTATGCAACTACTTGAAAGTTGCTTGAGTAAAACACTTGAGCAAAGCTAATGTCTTACTCTTTGAAGGCTGTTTGAGCATTGAATTTGCATGGCAGGCCATTCAAGTGTTCCTTTTGTATGCTTCACCCATTTAAGTAACTGGTGTTTTCAGAACTTTATAATAATGTATTTTTGCCAGGGGAAAAAAAGGTATATAAACAGTTCAGTAATTTGTATATTGTCAGAGGGATTTTCTTCAGTATTATCCATGACAATTAAACATGAGAACATTCTGGGAAACCTAAAAAGGACCTATCAAGAAATCATAACTAATATCCACTACGATAATTTTCTATCAGCTGATGTACCTGACAAAGCTAAGGAGAGCCTGTGTTGAGGATAATGAGACCTCTCTTTTCTTGTTCTTTAATTTTTGGTATGTTTTTCTATTTTAATGTAATATGTATTTCTCACTTGCGATTTTTCTTTGAAGTTTATCAACTGCAAATCTGATAGTGTTGAACTCTTGGGTCCATTTTCCTGTTGGTGGTGCTAGATATTTTTAAACTGAGTGCCAGTAATGATGCATGCCTATGATGATAGTCTTTTATGAATATGGGGTTTTCAAAGGTAGGGGTGCAGTAATCACCAAACACCTCCTTAAGTCCATGCCATGACAGCTCTTGAACACTGCTGTATCTAGTCTTGGTTGCTTTTTACAGCTTCCCTCTTTACAGGCATCTTAATTTTGACATCACACACCATCACACACACACACACCTGCTGTTGGAAGATTTCAGGTTTTCCTAACTTCCTCACCAGGAGAGCTGCATATACATTTTGTGACATGGGACATTGTCCCTAAAATGCATGTGTGCAAGTACTTCTTTAAGAATGCTTAGCAGTACTCAGTAAATCAGTGTATGCCACAGCTCCTGCTGCTTTGGCCAGTCAATTAACCATTTGTTGCTAGAAGCTGGGAAGTTTTGGAGAAGCTGGGGCAGAAAGGTGCAGAGAGAGAAATCGTTGCACATTTCTCCTGTTTGTTACTTCTCCCAACAAGTTGTATGATCATCTCTGTGGCAGATGCTGGCCTAATTGTTCTGACCCAAGACAGTCTCTTGCTTTTGTGCCTGTGTCATATTTGCTAATCGCATGTGGCTACTTCACTGGGATAGTTTTAAACACAAGCCTAAGGGACACATAGCCAATACAGCCTTTTTGAATAGCTTTTCATTAAGGTCGTTGTTGTTGCAATTTAAGTTCACTGCTGTTAGGCATGGCTTCTGTTCAGTGTGTGCTGTAGTGATCTGTTGCTTCAGAGTTGACTGTACCCTTAAGGGCAGCAAAGTTCTTTCTCTCCTTGCCTACCCTGCTCTCAGCCCCCACCTTTTCTTCAAGCTGATGTGGCTTTTTCATGCTTCAAAATGGCATCAGACTTCTGTTTCTGTGACAGGAATAACAGCCACACAAGAAGTCTGCATCCCCTAATTTCAACAGTAACCATTATACAGACTTGTTTGCTTGTTTGCTGTAGCAGCTGTGTTTGAAACCTCTGCTATCTGTATCCTACGGTCCTTGAGGAGGAATTTCTATCAGTTGTAAAATCCATATCCATTTTTAATTTTGGTTTAGTATTATCTGCTGTAAGGTAACTAGAAACTAATCCCTTCTCACTACCAATGTAATCCTTCCATTTTCTCTGTAATAGATACCTTTCAGACTACTATTGCATGTAATTAGAATGGCACCATTTGTGAGTTGGAATCAGAAATAATTGACGTTTACACCATATGTTGTTTGGTACTCTATTTTGGGCAAGCAATTTAAAAAAGCATTTCTGTCTGAGGATGCTATAGAAAGAAAGAAAAAAAGGCAGTTTTCATTACCTGTTCTCCTTACCTATTGTGAATCTATGCTGTTGGTCAGCAGGATATTCTGTACCAGAAATTTTTCAAATTGTTTTGTGTCTCCCTATATGAATTGTTTAGGTTAAGTTAAGCAATCCATCAACACATGCAAAGACTTTGCTTCAGAAAACAAACCATAAATCTTTTGGCCCTATTCCCACTGCAGTTTCACACAGTATTTGACAGTAGAAGTCACATTGCTATTTCTCTGTTCTGACTTAAAATCTGAGTTCAAGCTCCATGTTCAGCAGCAGCAGTAAGTTCTTGCTCCGAGAGGCCTCTTGGCTGTGTTCACACTGCACCCCCTAAAGCACTTGTGGGACAGCTGGCATATTTTAGAACATCACCTGTAAGCCCATGATCCAGGCAGGCAGTGTTCCCTCAGCCCATGCTGACATCACCCATGCATCTGCCTGACCTCACTGCGCTGCCTTGGTCCTCCTGGGAAGCCTCCTACTGATGGCCTGCTTGGGTCCCTGGGAAATGAAAATGTGAGCTGGTATTTCCAGCCTTCTGCAGGATGACATGCAGCTGACTGGTATTGCAATTGCTGTGTTGCCAGCTGTGTGGCTGTGTGCAGCAGGAGCAGGATCTCTGCTCTGCGAGCATGTGACAGTGTGAGGAGTGGGATGGGATGGCTGGAAGTTCATAATATGTGACCAAACAGGCAGCTAGGCATCTATTGTTCAGCATATTTTAGGTAGACATACCCCAATTCTGACTGCTTGTGAAGTGGAAAGAGCCCTCTATAAAAAAAACTTAAAGATTTGAAGGCTGATCTGATAAGGATTTACCATTAAAATAAAACAACCTGAAACCAGTAGCAGCATATTGTAGATATTTAAATACACTGATTGCAGCTTCAAGTGCTAATTTTGCACTCAAAACGATTAAAACAAATGGAGGAGAATGGTTCGAAAGTTCTAGGAACAAATGGAAATTGCTGCTTGCCAGCCTACCTGGGCCTATAGAGCGTATTTTTTTTTCTAATGGATACACTGAAGCCAGTATGATTCCAGACAGGTGTATCTGGGTTCTGAAATCTCTCAACAGTTTAAACCCAAACCACCTTGTTCCTGTTACCTGTCATGTCAATCCACATGTTTTCTCCCCATATTTTTTCTTCCCTCTCTCTAGATTTTTATCTAGCCTGAGTTTGTATCCTTTATTTTATTGAAGTGATGTTCCTGTCAGATATGTGTGCAGCATTAATGGTGTTAGTAAAGTAGTGATTTTAAGAGGAGTGCTGTTTGCTTATAAGTGCTAGGAACTATTGTTCTGCATCTTACCTTACCCAGGGTTGCTCAGCAGAAGTTCAGAGCTCACAAACTCATTTTTACTATTTGGCTTCCAAAGATGATGAAAAACATGCACAGTTTTGAGTCAGAAAAAGAGGAATTCGGCTCTTTACCTCAGTACTTATTGATAATTATTGAGTTTTATAGTGCTATCTTTAAAACTTTAGCAGCTAGAATTGTGCTAATGTGTTAGAAATGTGACTTTATCTCTTCAAAGTAAAATATTTACTTGCTCTTCTTGAAGAAGCTTTGAAAGTGAAATTGGATGTAGCATAGCCCAAAAAGCTGGAAGACACATAAAAAGAGTGCAGTATTAATTCCAGAATGCTTGGTTGTTTTTGAGTGAGTCTTGTGATTTTTTTGGGAGACAAGTCTCCCATTTTGAATTTCTGTGTTGAGCAGCTGAGCAGGCTGAAGGCACAGGAAGGAGCTGAGGGGGTGGGGGAGCTGGACAGGGCTTTCCCATGTCCTTGGAGCTGCAAGGGGTCAATCAGTTTTCCCCTACAGCCCTGTTACATGTCCAAACCCAATGCTAGGAAGAAACAGTTATAGAACAGAGTTCTTTTTCTGATTGATTCAGTAATATGAAATGACATTATTTCAAATAAGGTAGCTGTCATCATCAATAAAATTTTTGCACAACAGAATATTGGTCCAGGACTGGGGTTTACAAATAATGCTGGCAGTGTATGTTGCTCCAAAGCAACTGATAACCAATTATTATTTTGCAACAGATCAACAAATGTGTATCTTTATTTGTCGGAAAAATACCACTCTTTGCTAAATAAAATATCCTGTTAGAAAAGGGGTACAATTTTTTTTAAATCTTTTATTCATGTTATGTTCATGCTTCACAGCTTTCACTATACTAGGGAGGTATCTAACAGGATTCTATTCTCAGTTTTTTAAAGATCATTGAGTTGCAATATATTATTTGACCACTAAATGTCTCTGAAAACCATATAAAGTGCCAGGAGCAAGCAGTAAGGACATCACAAGTAGAGAGAAGAAAACCCACATAATTCTATAGAATTCCACAATTGTAACTAGTGGCAGGCCCACAGCAAATCTCACACATTATACTTACTGTAATGTAGCATATTCTGAAAATTTCTTTAAGCTATTCTGCTTCTTCCTACTTCATGTATTTGCAGAGTGTAAGCCTGGAGCCATCTACTGCACTGTATCTGATTCTCCCTGGGTTATTGTGGATACAGCCTGCAATTGTACTTCAAAGAAAATGTCCAGAATGCAGGCAGGCCTCCCTGAAAAACTTCAGGGGACAGACACATTCTGAGTCTCCTAGCAGTTTGTTCCTCTGTCTAGTAACTCCAGCTCAGAAGGTTTTTTGCCTTGCTGGAAGTATGAAAGTTGTGGGCTTTGGCTTCTGCTATTGTTTTTTATGTATCTTCCTCATTTCAGGTATGAGTATATTGGAGGATCAAGCTTGTCCTTACAGTAATGAAACCTCCTTTAAAGAGCTTATTCTAATGAATTTATCAAAAAGGGGAAAAATGGTTTGTGGGGTGTTCACTAGGAGTTTTTATACCTTCTGCAATTTTCTTATGCTCTTTTAGACGTGTGGAGACCAGACCTGGATAAGACCCATTTGCAGAAGTAAAATTCTCTCTGCAGAGTAGTGACAGGAGCAAGAATATGGTGTCTCGAATTTGCTATTTACATCTCCTGAGTCACATTTTTTTTTTTCTGTGCAGTAGTGACTATTCTTTTTGTAATCTGTTGTCCATAGTACTACTCTATCCACTTGATTTTTGTGCTTCCCATTCTCTAATTTTCTCCTAAACTTCTCCACAGAAGATCCAAAGTTTTGTGTTCCCCGAGATGTATTTGTAGTGAGCTGAGTCTATTCTTTTTGATCTAGCAGTTGTTAAGCACCTTGAAAGGCTGTTCACTAACATTTAGTCCTGAACTGATCACCCCTGCCAGGTTTCCTTTAAATCCCTAATCAGGTGTAATCTCCTCGTTTCAAGTGTGAAAGTCTTTATCAAGACTTTGGTTTGGAGAGTAATATTGTTATGATGTATGAACCTGGGCTGTCTGTCTCAAGTCTTCAGCTTACAAGCACATGCCTATCTCAGATGGGTATTGAGATTTTTTTAGACAAAAAAAAATGGTTTTGTAGGCTTTAAAGGTCTTTGAAATCCTATGAGAATGGCTATTGTATTTGTTTATTTCTGACAATAACAGATTAGAAATTACTTTTTTCTTTATTTGAACTTTGGACATTGTTGAGCGGTTTTGTGTGAATTATTTAATTGCTCAAAGAATGATCTATAAAGTAATGAATAAAGAAAGGAAAAAAATCCCCAGTGACAAAAATAGAGATCTAAAGAAAATTGCTAAACATTGATAAAAAGCATGACTCATTGTGCTTAAAAACATAATTGACATTTTAGAATAACAGGTTTTATTGGAGCTGAGTTTGTTACCAAATTTCCAACTTTTCATGTTTGTTGCAAGGGAAATATGTCTATTTTGGTTGATTTCCCTGAACAATCTCCTCGGAACCAAAGCTTTTCACACACACATTTTGTGAAGGACGCTTCCCTTGGGTCAAGGTAAGGAAGTGTTTCTGGGGGGTGTGGATGACAGAGGTGAATGTGGTGGGATCCACACCAGGGGCGCTGGCAGAGGGGCGCAGGCACAGGCTGTACTGTGGGGAAGGCAGTGGTCACCTGGTCCCTCGAATCAGGACTGAGTCAGATGGCACTTGGGGCATAAGGAGTTGCTTGGCCAAAGTTACAGGTGTTATGGTCTTTAAGTTGTCTGAAAAAATTTAGGGGAAAGCTTTATAGGCCTAATAATACATAATTTCTGTCCAAAGACTGTGAGTTGCCTCTGATGGATGTCGCTGAGAGGTGTATGCCTGTTTGTAAAGGCTTCTAGACCCTGTGGTGTGCCTGAGTGTATTTCACAAAAGACTGACAGTGGTTTATATCCTACCCTGTTTTACATGTGTGTAGAGTTCTTTGTATGAAGTATCTGAATTGTTGGTTTCAGCAGTGACAGTAAGTCCTACTGCTGCTAGAATAACATCCTTCAATAAAGTTTTTCTCTTATAAATAAACTACAACTGCATTTGACCCCAGTCCTTGGGTGGCAGTGGTAGAGTTTCCATGGCCATGTAAGTGGAGAATGTGTGAAAGTGATTCATGTGTGTAAGTTCATAGAAGGGTATGTGGGCAGATCCAGCTACTGGGTAGGATCTCCTGTCACTACAGTTTTAAAGGCTTTCCTCTTTCTAATCTATGTATGTTTTAAAAACTGAATTACAGATTGAAGAGTAACTGCCACAGCATTAATGATTTGCAGTGCTTGAATACAGAATTTGGCCTAGGATGGGAGTGTTTATCATCAACAAAAGGATATTTCTCTAAAGGTTGACTTTTTGTATTTGCATGTCACATTAACAAGATGACAACCTTCTTGCTCTCTGCCTCTGCAAGATCACTGGCAGCAGGTGTTTCCTGGGGTAAGAACATCCTTCAGGGAAGCAAGGACCACGTTGAAATCATTAATATTAAATAAATTAAACTAGCAAAGCATTGTTTGTACTGTGGTGGTATAGTTTATGAATGGTACTCACCAATATGGTGCTCCCACTGAGACTCTCCAAACCATGCTGCCACTTGCTTGCTCTCCCTTCTCACTGGGGTAGGTAGCATGGAGAGGAGAATTGGAGGCACAAAAAGGTGATGATCATGGATTGGGATGAGAACAATTTACTGGAAATAGCAATGAGACAAAAAAAAATGAACAGTTACAACAGCATTAATAAAAAAAGTGTACAAAAGAGAGAGTGAATCACATGCAAAAATGCTCACCACAGCACTCAACTTCTCCCCCACCACAGCCATGTTACCCTGACTGCTCCCTCCAACTCAAATCGGTGCCACCTGACCCATTTCTCCAGGCACAGGTGTCTGTGCAGGGGACACTTCTCTGCAGGTCCTGCTTCAGCAAAGCTTAAATGAAGAGAGCTTGTGCTACCTGTTGCTGCTGAGCTGGCAGAAGTTTCAGCAGTTAGTAATTTCTTTCTTTTGGTTAACTTATACAACAGCTGCTATTTATCTATCCCACTCATTATGCAGGAGACTTTGGATGGAATACGCTGTTTAAAGCCAGTGCCAAAATAAGAACTGTTCAGAGTATTTAGTACTGGTGTTGCATGAGTAATAGGACTGAAATAGAGTTGTGTGGAGCAATGCTCCCTGTAACTCTTTTGATCTCTTAGAAATTGTTTACAATTCTCTAGTAAGATGTATTTGCATGTAATTTTAATTTAGCAATTTATAGAGCAAGTGGTAACTGACACAAGCTAAGACAATGATAAGCTTGCTTTTCGATGCTGCCTCTTTCACAGTCCTTGTGATAAGCAGCTCACTGGCAAAAGTTACAGACCTGTGCTTGCCAATAGATGCTTTTTCGTAGTTTTGAGGAAGGTACTTCTAGATTCCTTGAGGTGGGAAAAGAAGATGCTTCATTCACTATGAAGTTTGTAGCTTTACATATTATATGTTTCAAATTTATCAAAAGAATAAATTAATGAAGGCTTTAGGGGAAGAGCTTCAGCTAATATTAATATTTTTTCTGTCTTGTTTAATTATATTTCCTCTTTCTTTCTGAACATTTCCGAAAATATTTTATATTTAGAAAGTAAAGAAAAATTACTTTATAACACGACTGTGGTAATTTTTGGAATTAGGCTAGGCTCATTTGTATTATTTTAGATGCTTCAATCTCCTGTTATTTAGGCAGCTATCCCATCCTTATCTCAATATTATCATGTCTTTGCAGACCAGTAATTCACAGGAAAATGGTGGTTTCTCAGCATTGCACAAGGAGCTGATGTCTGAGAGGGAATTGAATCCAGGCTTCTCAAAGTCTGAGCTTGATGATGCTGTTCCTTCTGCCATGGTAGGGAGAGCAAATATAACACATTCTGCAAAAACTAGAGAGACAGGGAAGAGTTGTTCTATTTATATAAAATTCAGAGAAGAATGTCAGGGTCCTGCCCTCTTCTAGTGTTGGGAAGTTTAAGAAATCTTTCAGAGCTCTGTCTGGTTTTGGCATTTCTCATGCTGAGCAGAGCGGGGCCCTTTCCAGACATACTGGAGGCAGTTGAGTGATATTGTGTAGCCTTTTTTCCTTTATTCTTTCCTTAAGAATATCTGAAATAAATCTAGTGTTCCAGAACAAAGAGTGAGGATTTGCAAGAATTTGGAGCCTGTCAACATGTAAAATTACTGTCACTGCTACTTTTGCCATGGTTTTGCCTAAGCAACACAAAAAGATTTGCAGATATTTGTTTTAAACATGTGGAAAATAAATTCAGAAATTTGTCACTTGGCACCAGGACAGAGTTGATTCAAAGATCATAATCTTCATCTTAACAAAATGCTGGATTTTGCTTTCATTCACGCTACTGTAAATCTTAACTCTGTGGAAGCTGTTTATTTATTCCAGAATTATGCTAGCATGACAGACTGGAAGTTCCTTCATTAGTTTTGTCCAAAAGCAAAGGCTGTGAGTGCCCAGGTAACTGAGTTGTTGTACTTGAAGTAAATTATTCTCTATATTGTGTTCTCCTTCCAAGAAAACCTTTGTAAGAAGCTGTTTTGTTTGTTTAAGATTTGGAAGGATTTGCAGCCAGCCTTGCCTGCCTGTAGCCAGCCTCTCTGTGTGAGCTGTGTGCCACTGCTGGTGGTTTATGCTGTGGAGCTGATGGCCAGGGGGGTGATTTGGATGTCTGCACATTGGCCCAGTTCCCTCTTTGTTTTCAGAGCTACTTTTTCCCTTGCTTTATGCCAGAATTATCCGCTGTGTTGGGTATTGGCTCTTGTGTCTCAGGGAAGGGTCACCCGCAGGCACCTCCTTGCAAGCTGGTACCAAGTGTGGTGTGTGGCAAATACTGGAACAAGCCACGGAGAGACTTGGGTACCAGAAAAGAAGCAGGTCTGCACCTCCTCTGCCCTTTGCCTCTTCCTTTCTTTCTGATCACTTACAAGTTCAGAAGAGCAAAGCTTGACTTTTGCATTTGGATTTATCCAAGGGAAGTGGATTCTTTCAGTACATTTGTATTGCCTATTTATAATAGCTCATCTTAGCACTTTCCTTGCTTTTGTTACCCAGGATTTTTTGGATGGTTTATCTGTATAAATGTGTTTAAGCATTGTAGGCAGTGATTTTCCTCCTATTTGTATAATAATTTTTATTTGTTCAAGCTTTTTTAGTCTTTATTTAAAATCCTTTAAATTAATCACTTTAATAACTAATAATTGAAATCATGTCTGATTGACTTAGTGTAAAGCACTTATTAGGCTCTTTTCTAGCACAATGGGGAAGGAAGGAAGTGCACCTCAGCTTTTCCTTGGAAGGGTAAGAAAGGAAAATGCAAATGAAATAAAGGTAATAAAATTTGAAAGTGAGCATTACATTCCTGTAAGTGATGCCTGTAAACTTATGCAGTTACCTCCCAAGTGCTATGGTTCATGCTATTTGTTTCCTTTCAAAGCAAGCAACAGGGAAGACAGCCACTCTAGGAAACAAATTGCCGTTTAAATCTGTGGCTTCTTACATTCATCATTTTCTTTCAAGTCCAGACAGTGTACATGTACTGTTTATGATACAACATGAATTTGACAGCAGAAAGAGATGACAAGATTTAGAAAATATTTTATTTTTTCCAAGCTATGAGGTTTTTATTTCCTTCAGGAGGGTACTTGTTTCCTTCAGCATAATTCTATTTTTATCTTTGACACATCTGTTCCTCTTGGTGTTGAGGTGCTTTTACAAGATGAATTATTTAATAATTGCAGAGTGCCAGGGCTAGATGCTGCCACCAGCTGGGGGAGGATGGTGGCAACTTGTTTGAATGGCTGCTGTCTTGCCTTTTATCCTGGTGCACACATCCTGGGGAGTATGAGTGGAAAACGAGGTCTCCCTGCCTAATAAATCCTTAACTGTGATTCTGTTGGGATGGAGGGATTGGTGTTGCATCTTTCACTTTGTGGTCAGTCTAGTAAAATTGTAGCTTAAACTGGAGATCATTGAATGAACCTTTTAGGCTGGGGGAGCAGCTCTGCCTAAAAATCCTAATTAGTTCCTATTTACCAGGATAAGTAGGAGAGCTCCATTTTCACTAAACAGGAAATAGTATTTCGATTTGTAAAAATTCAAGTCCTTTTCCATCAGTGTACTCTTCTATGGCTGATAAAAAAGCCCTTACCTGTAAAGACTGAATATAATATATATACTAGATATATATATAATAGTGTGTATATATATATATA
>WEZZ01014052.1:5464-17799 GCA_013400585.1 Chloropsis cyanopogon | reverse complement strand
CTGTCTGGGATTCTAGCGGTTCTGGAGATTGAGAGTTGTGTGCCTGAAGAGCCCCAGCAAAAGTCAGAAAACAAAATTACTCACCACTTGCCATCTGTAGATACTTAGGATGAGAACCTGCATTATTATGGGGAACTCTGCTCAGTGTTTTCAAAAAATGCTCATGAGTGCTCCAGTTCCAGGAGAAGATGTCAAGTCCTGGATTCCAAGCTGGGAAACACACTTGTCCTACTGCCCCTGATGCAAGTGCCTCAGCNTTTTACCAGTTTGCCCAGAGCTGTAGGGCTCCATTCCTCCTTCTGTCACAGACTTTCTACCCCAGGTGATATAAGTCACTTCCTCATAGAACTGTGTTTCTAATCTGTGTCCTGGGAATATCATTGAAATAAACACTGGGCATTCACTGCTACACCTAAACTTGAGCATTCTACATATTTGAAACATGTACATTGTCTAATGTGAACAGCTGCCCCTTCTGCCATCTCCAAAATAGCTGCTGTTCAGTGTTTCAAGTCTGTAGCTTTGTAGCTCATTAACTTTACCATTGGTAGCTCTCCTGCCTACAAAGACAGAATACAGTCAGCCCCTATCTCAGAGGGGGTTCAGTTAATTACAGATTCATTACTTGGGGTTTGACTTCTCAGTGAGAGGTTTTGCATTAATAAATAACACTGTCCTCGGAGTTGAATAGTGTGATGCAAACAATGCACAGAGCCAAACTGCAGCTTTGAAGGAGAAAACAGAATACTTAAGAGCTGCTTATGAAGTCAGCAGCATTCACCACATGGCTCAGAAAAATAGTATTACTAACTTCATGATCAAATAATTGAAGACTGCACATGTACCAGGATGGGAAATTCAGTCTCCATAACCATTCATTTGGCATTTAAGGTTGCTTTCATAACCCTATAAATAAATGACCACTTAAGTTAGTCTTTATGTACATTACACATACAAAAGAACTATCAGCCGTGCTGACTGAAGCAGGAATGGCTGTTAACTTGCAAGAAAATGTATAATTTCTATACTACTATTATGTAAATATTACATGTGAAAGAAATCCAAACTCACATCTCTCATCATTTTCACTGCTTCCCTGGTCCTTCCCAGCTTCCTTGCACACATTGCCAGCCTTCTTTTAATATATACTAACACATTGGTGTCCCTTCCTGTATAAGAGGAAAAAGAAACAGCATTGAGAAAAAACAAAGGTTCATTTAGTATTCCAACACAAAAGGAAACACCATTTTCTTTCAATTTTTTCTTACTCGCTACCATCAATGCTTTCACAAGAATTTTAATAAAATGTTACTGAAATCTGAAGATTTAGATGTGGCATAATAGATCTGAAATCAGTGGAAATAATCAACCTATACAGTGGTATAAATAAGTGCTCTTGGGTTGGCCTTGCACTGGTGAAATATAAGCAAACGTGAAGGTACAGTTATGTTCATGCTTGTCAACAAGAAGTATTAAAGCAAATCCTCATCCTCCCAACAATCTTCTTCTGAATGATGAGACAAAAAGTATACTCGGAACTTTTTGTTTACAGCCTTTATTCATTACCCAATTATCATCTTCAAATTCAGATAACTTGAATTCCTCACACCACTAATTATGGATGGCAAATTAATGTATTTCAGACATGACAGTCCTGTGTGCTGGAAGATTGCCTAACAGCAAAGATGACAGAAACTAAACAGCAGTTATAATTATTCGCTTGGAGAATTCTTACTCCTTTCACTTCTCATTCGCTTCGAATGTAAATTCTTAAAATGCTTCTAGAGCAACAGGAAACGAGTGGACAGATAATAATCTACAAAAATTACTGAATCATGAAAATGTAACACACCTGCTACAAATTATCTTTGTGTGTAGCATGTGGTCTGTTAAGATTTTAGCCTATTCCTAATATTTTCAAGCCTTTCATAATAAGAACAACGTGTGTGCTGAAAACATTCCAAGTACCTACAAATGGTTTTAGAGCTGTGATTAAAATTTTCAAATAGATTAAGCAGCAGGTCGAAAGGACTTACTTTAGAGGAAAAAATAAATAAGGAGAGAAGATTTTCTTTAGCTGTATTCTGTATTACCTAATTCCTTATCTCTTTATTGACTCCTATATATTTAATACACAATTTATTAGTTACATCTGTTTCAACATATTTATATAATGTGCTATGAGGTATACATTTCAGGTTAAGCTTCTTCTCAGGATTTTGAGCAGGAATGGTCAAAAGGCATCTACTTACTATGAAATCAAGATAATTTTACAGGCCAAAATTCTCTGAGGTTACTAATGACTTGGGATGCCTAACATAAGCAAACTTAAAAATAAAATTGCCCTTGCTTTCTATAAACTATCACTTTTTGAAAGAGGGCAAGTTGGGTTCTCAAAGTCATTATTTACTCTGTATGGTCTAACAAAATATTATATGAAGGAGGTGGAACACATGAATAAACAGAAACATAGAATAATATGTTGCTGTTCAAGAGATTACAGTGTATTTCACCTTTAAGAGATGAAATGCCCACTCTTCATCCCACAATTAACTCTGAAGACCAGAAATGGAATGCAGGACTTTTCAGAACCATGGTAACTGCAACACATATCCCTCCTCCACAGTCCCCCCTCTCCACCTTTGTAAACCATGCAGAAGTCCAGCATATAATCAAAAGAATTCTACATGAAGTCCCTGTGTCCAAGGCAACATCTGAGGCTGGAGATTCTCTAATTTCTGTGGGGGCACACAGCCATTTTCAAGGGGACACCGAGTAGTACAGAACAGTGGGATGACCTAGCCCCTCTGGAAGCCCCTCCTGAAGAGCTGGCAGTCACTTTTCAGCCTCCCTGCTCTGTGACAACGCATTTAGTTTTGTGACCCAATGGGTTACTTCCTCTGCTGCAGTACTGAAGGTTCAGGGTGTCAAATCTGATGGTGACAGTAGCCACCTAGCATACACAGATTACAGAAATGCCATACTTGTATCTGCCTGCACAAACTTTCCGGGGTTACCTTGAACAAAAATATCATGACAGTGCTTACTAACTACTTATTGTGTACTTTTCACAGAATTGTTGCACTCAGGATTGAGTGCACAAATTAAGGTTTCACACACAACCATAAGCCTGCCAAAGCCCAAAAATTGCTTCAAGGGCTTAGCTGCTATTTTTACTTTCACCAAAAATGAACAAATCACCTTAAATATGACTTTACAACCAACGAATGTTTAAAATACTACCCCCAAGCTTTACGAAACCTTGGGTTTTCAGGTATAAACTTGCATACACTTTTGAAACCAGGGATCACAGACAATTTCACTAAGTACAATTTTTATCAGTAATCTTCAAATTATGTAGATAGCCAGAGGCTGTGAAATCAAGTCCTGAGAAACCTGAAGATGCCCAAAAGTATGCTAGTACTTGTATTTATGGAATTGATTTGTGTTATTTTTGCCTAAGGTATCCATTGTAGTCTAGAAATAATCTTGACTGTTTGCTTTATTATCTTTTTTGTCATTTACTGTCACTGAATGCATTTTCTTAGATTTACGGAGTATCTAATAAACAGCACAGCAGATAAACCTGTTTATTCAAAATTTTAAAAAAAGTAATAAAAATCTTGACTTTCAATTAAAGCACTTTATTATTCCACTTGTTACATTTTATGTTTATGTGACCTTTCTTAATAAATGCAACCAACTTCAAATGTCCCACTGGCTGATGGGGCTTATTAACTTTTACACAGAACAACACAGTGTAAGCATTTATCCCCAAGAGCTGGTGGAAAAAAGCAGGCAAAGCATCACTTCACCTTCATTTCCACCATTCTATAGTGCCTTTTCACAACATACGCCTGGGTTTGCAAAATGGCTAAAGGCAACTTCCTTAAAGGGTGTTCAGCTTTTTCTGAATGTCATATCTTTGGCTTTGATACCTTTCCTGTTAAATACATGCTTAAGTATTTTCTGCCATGACAAAAAAAAGGGCACATCTATAATCTGAGCACTGACAGCTCAGCAACAGAATGAAGCAAAAACACTAAACCAGAATATCTGGCTCTAGGACCACATTCCATCCAATGTCAAGCGCTGAGTGCATAGTTCTTAGGAGGAAAACAAAAAGCCCCCAAACCCCAAATCCAAAAAACTCTTTGGAAGTTCTCTCCCTCCTAAAAAACTTACGGTGTTGGGCTTCATACTGGGCACCATGGTGCTGCAGCTGCTGACTGCGCCTGTAACAGCCCTCTCCAGCTTTCAGAGCCTGCTTGAACAGCTTCTCTGCTTCTACAATTGTTGTTGCTTCCTCTTCAGCTAAGAGAATATAAGCAGTAGCACACCTGCAAAAATATCAGAGGAAAAGCCATGAGGAAGGTACGTGAAGTAAAAACTGTATGAAGACATGCAGACTGGAAAGGATGTACTAAATACAGAGGCAAGGAAATTTTGTCCATGTACCTTTCTGATGAACTATTCCAATGAATAAACATTCTGTCAACAACACCACGACTCTCATTTCTAAGTATTGTATCACTTAACCCTTGAGTACACCTACTGACAGCTGTCCCAGAAAGTAAAGCAACTGTCTCACCAAGCCTACATCTCTAAAACTCCTCCTGGAAATCAAGACTAGTTTGAGGCAGTATTGTTTTAATATAAACCGTATCCCTTACTGTAATGACATTAAAAGTATTAATACAACTGTAACACTTGCCATATAAAAAGAACGGATTATAAATGTAGTTGTAAAAATGAAACAACAACAACAAAGAAAACCCAACCCA
Source organism: Chloropsis cyanopogon (assembly GCA_013400585.1). Classification (NCBI taxonomy): domain Eukaryota; kingdom Metazoa; phylum Chordata; class Aves; order Passeriformes; family Irenidae; genus Chloropsis; species Chloropsis cyanopogon. The sequence continues at coordinate 13,015 of WEZZ01014052.1, read as the reverse complement.
GACCAAACAAAAACCAAAGCACGAGTGTTCCCTTGCAGCAGAGCTGCACTAGAAGTGTTTCCAGCAGGTTGAGGGAGGTGATCCTTCCCCTCTAGTCAGCCCTGATGAGGCCACACGTGGGTGTGCTGTGTCCAGGTCTGGGCTCCCCAGTACAAAGGGGACACGGACGTACTGCGGAGAGTCCAGTAAAGGGCCATGAAGGTGATTAGGGACTGGGGCATCTCACACAGGAGAAAAGGCTCAGAGAGCTAGGACTGTTCAGTCTGGAGAAGAAAAGGCTTTTGGGGGAATTTGTCAAAGCCTGCAGTGAAGGGCAAAGAGGAAAGTGTCAGGCTCATTTTAGTGGTTCCCAGTGACAGGACCAGAGGCAACGGGCACAAAACGAGACCCAGTGGGTCCCCCCTGAACCTCAGAAACACTTTTTTTACTGTAAAGGTGACTGAGCACTGGTACAAGCTGTCCAAGGAAGTTGTCAAGTCTCTCTCCTTGGACACATTCGAAAGCCTGCTGGACATATTTCTGTGCAATGCATTGTAGGTGGCCCTGTTTGAAGGGAGGGGTTGCATACTGACTCCAGAGACCCCTGCTAACCTCAACCATTCTATAATTCTGGGAAATGTGAGTAGGACAGCCTTATAGCTCACTTTTCCCTTTTATGCTACATGTTAAATCACTATACAAGAAGAAAAAAAATCTTCCTCTTCTTCTGATTAAACACATGAAGGACTATCTGTAAAGCACCAGTTTATGGAATTTTAGAAGGTAGCAATCTCAGTTCAGCAACCTCAGGGATTCCTTTTGTGCATGTTAGCAACATTTATACAGTCTGCCATACCAGCAAATCATCACAGCACTGAGTTTATTGTGGGATCTTGAAATACTATACTTCTCATTGAAAAAATAAATAACAGACTCAAGGACCAAAAGTCACAGCAAATTACATCATATTCTCTCATACGATGAAATGAGTATTTCAGAATGTGTTTATGAGTCTCTTCTTTCTTGCTTCTGTTCTTGATGACTGAGAAATCCAACAGGGAACTCTCCATCCTGTAAATGCCTATTTCATATGCTCATCAGGAGGTAACTTAATTAACATTTTCCTATGCTGTTCCAAAGCCTGCTGACATCAATGGGAAGACTCCCATTGTCATCACTACCCTAAGGATCTTCTGGGTAGCTAGCATGACATGCAGCTGTGCTGTTTTCCTTCTGTTGTAGGCCTTCCTTTGACAGGCCTGTAATCGTGGTTAAAAATTACTACAGCAAACCCCCAGCCTTAAAATATCATCAAATGGATTTTTAAAAGACAGGAAATGAATGTTACTGTTGTTGTCACTCACTCATTCAATTCCAAAGCTTCATGCGCTGCAGAAATTCGGGCTTGAGGGTTTCTCTCTCTCCAGGCTTTTTGCATTACTATTCAATAAACAAAGAACAAGAGAGAAATATCAGTTATTACAGGATTAACAAGGAGAATCTACTGTACTTTAACAAAAGAATTTATTGACCTCAGCCTAACTCGCCACAGAGCATTTCATATAGCTCAGTGATCATTCAAAAAGACACATAACAAACAGGAGCTTTCGTCCCAAATACTCAGTGTTTTTATTTCTTTCATTAAATTAAACTTTTTTGCAGGAGAAAGTCTGGCTGAGAGATCAGGCTGTCTGCGCTGCCAAGTATAGAGGTGACAAGCAGCTACTTCCTTCTGGTGTAGTAGATTACACAGGGAACAAAACAATAAAGGGATAGCTGGGATTCTTATTCTAGCTCCTTATTGTGCTGTTTCTTTATGTGAATGCTAAATGGAAACAACGTCCAGACTAATATTACCACCTCATAATTACACTACTGAGTTCAGAAAATAGGATTCATGTTTATCATGTGTCAAAAAACCACAATATGCTCTCCTATGTAACAATGCCTTCAGAATGGAGCACCCAACTGTTAGTATCTCTCCCTTCCTAAGTGACAAAGATTTATCTCTTCAGAGGCAAATTCTAATGACTGAAACCATTGTCGTACATTTTTAGTAGAATAAAAGTCTGCATGTGGACTTCACAGTGCAGGCTTAACACAACTAAAGCTGCTTATACCAATTCAGTTGTAAATGTGCTGTTCCCATTTTTTACAGACCTAACTACATCAGGGAATGAAACACAGGTCTCAAATTTTACATCAGCTCTCTCTCTTCTGTCAGGGTAGACTAAACAGAACCTGGATAATGTAACTCAACCTACTACACTGCAGCTGAAGGCAAATTGAGCTATAGATGTTTGAAGCCACTGCAAGAAAGTGGAGGAAAGGAACAAGCCTTTACACTTTTAAATGGTACCTTGAATGACTCCAGCAACACAGCAACATAAATTAGATCGTTTACATGTACAGACACTTGTTCAGACCTAGACTTCTATAAATTCAACAATGGTTTCTCAGCATGATCAAACTTTTGCCTTTTCTTATCTACATGAAAGAACTGATGTCTCACTGCATTTTTCTTGCACCAGTTTAAATCAGCCATTAATCTGCGATTAATCCATTTGTTCACAAGGTCTCTTACTAGCATCTGCAGGCCGTAAATGATCTGTGTCACAGGTAAAGAACGTCTGATGGTCCTGGGCTGAAAGATTCATATCGTAGTAAGTCAAAGGCTCTCTTCCTGTTACCCATGTATACCTGCAAACATGCCAAAAAGGAGACATTTTGGTTAATGAGGCCACACTTGGCAAAACGAATCCAGAAAAGAATCCTAGAGCTTTGAGACAGGCATAGCCAAAGAAGTTCACCTGGCCAATCTATACATTGCATTTCACTGCACTGTGATGGAGCAATGGTAGCTGAGCCTAAGCCAACGAGGATGCTGAAAAGTACACACTGGAACTTGGTAACACATATATTCAAACATTAGGACTCAGTGAAACATATATGGAATTATTAGGTTTTTTGCTATAATGGATTTGAACAGAAATTCTGCATTAACACCAGGTATAACACACTTAGGTTACTCCACCTTTTTTTATAAGGCTGCCAAAAATTGGAGAAATAACAAATATTAGAGAAGTAAGAAAGTGCATCAGCATGAATTTAAACTCCTTTTAATTCAGAAATATTTTATGAATTACAGAAAAACCTGACATGAGTGCATGTATCCACAGCTGATTTTGTTTTTTCATCTCTGAAGTTAGATTAATGGAAAAGTAAATTAAGCTCCTTAAGCCAGTACTATGCCTGAAAATTGTAATTTCGTAGCACCTACCGATTATATTCAGCTCCTCTGAACAGATTTAAAGGATTTCGCCAGACTTTGCATTCTGTAAGAAGCAGACACACACATAATGAATCTCTCCCAAATTACAGTGGTACTTGAGGTTTATAAAAAACATCAGTCACCATACAATGAGCCTTATCAAATGGCTTATTTTTTATAGATGCAAATGCAAAATCCCATCAAGAGCACTGAGATGAAGGCAATCAGACTGTTCTTCCTTTCTTAAATAATAATTTAATTATAAATTAGTGTCAACAAATGCAATCATTCCAGACAAATAACCACTAACAAAGCCCCAAATGCCACATGAAAAGATAATACTGATTAGTTCCAGGATTCACATTTACCATAATGCAGAACTGAAGAGGGATCACACTGGGTTATTGCACTGAAAAACGGCAATTAACTTGGTCCCTATGGACTTGTTATTTCTCCAGAAAAACATCACTGTCCAGTTAATGCTGTAAATCACTGTGAATCTCAGCTACATTTGCCAAATTTAATTCCTCCTTAGTTTGTGAAGTAAAAATCCATGGAAACATCTGCTGATCTTACTTAAGATAGAAGCAGATGCTGAAATTGATTGGCAGAGAAAAGTTGATTGCACTGCAAAGGTTTCAGAATATTAAAAACATTATAAATTTCCCTTGGGGGAAAAAATGTGAATTTTTCACACTACAAGAAGTAAGAGATATGGAAATCAACAATGTAATTTAAAGCAAAAATTGAAAAAATACAATCCAATTGTACAGCCTTTGAAACAGTGAGGTCTTGATTCTGGCTTTTCCTTTAATTTATCACCAGATTTATTCTCTTACTTTCCACAAAGACAATTCACTCCAGTGAAGGTGAGACCAGAATAAACCCCACCATTTGCACAGAGACTCACTGGGAGGCAGCATGTCATTCCATCTCAGATCTGCTGCTGGATGAGCCCTCACACGGTGCTCTGCAAAAACTCATCAGCAGCACTGGCCCTCCAGCATTTCACTGGGTGCTTTCTGCTAAAAATGTTAACCAGCATATTTCTCCCTATGGATTTTTCTGACATCATTTCTAAAGAGATCAAACCAACAGTTTTCTGGTAGAATATACAGTCAGAAGGGTATCTTTATGGTAACAACATTCCTGCTCCTTTATGCCTGTTCTGTTAGGAAAAGAAGTACTGAACAGCAAGTCAAGTCCTCCTCTTTTCTCAAGGACACAGCTCCCACATCTGAATATGGGGCTACAGTGGCATGCACAGAAAGCATTTGACATAAATTATTCACAGTAACAGAAAGACACCCTCAGCAACACAGAAACTAGTCAAGTGGAATAGGAGGTGGGCCCTCAGTTTGCTGCCTACCCAGCAAGTGCATGGAACAGACACAGGAAGAGGCAGACTTTTGGGAAGAGTGTATCTTTGAAGCACCCATTTCAGCAGGCAGCTAATGTTAGAAAGTTCCACTGGTTTACTCAGCAGAAGTGCTTGACTGACATTCAGCTGTGCTCTGCTGTGCAGCCAGAGAGTATGGCTGTTTGACAAGCTTCAATCTGACAGTTTCTACATCATATGACTTTCAAACCATTGTAAATATTAAATCAACATTAGATTTCTTGGTTCCAGAGGTGTAATTCAATGTCTTGACCTACTCTGTATGCAACCTATGAGATTAGGTAACAACTATCTGATTGCAGTGACATTTTTTGTTAATCTTATTTGAATTCAAGTGGTTATGCTTTATCCAAAGTCTGAAGCATTTTGGCACGGTAGCAGGGAAAGGTTAAACTGAGGAACAAGAAGAGGAGGTAAAGAAGGCCTTTTATTACCACCTTCATGTCCTGGAGATGTTTTGGCACCTGTGTGGCTGGTTAAACATGGTGTTCTCTTGTTCTTTTTGTCTTGGTATCTGCTAACATCATGGTCTCAGTACAACATCATTCTTTTTACCTTTCTAAAGACAAAGGTATCTACTGCAACATTCTGCCAAAGTCAAACATTTACATAGGAACATGGGGTGAGCCAAGAGAAAAAGCCATCTCCATCTTGTTGGATAGCAAAAAAAAAAAAAAATCTGATTGTTAATGTATGGTAAACCAAAAAAGTTGCCTTTTTTGTCACATTAAAAACTAGCAACATAACTATGTCCTAATTTTAACCTTTCAGAGACTTTTTCAATGATCACTTTTTGAGCACTGATACCTTTCTGAAGGCACAAATAACAGGCTATCCCTACAGACACACTGTCCAGAGGCACTGAAAGTCCCAGCTCAGTGTCAATGCACTGAAAGCAAACACACTCTTTGACTATTTCTTTATATCAGAAAAGTCAAGATGTTTGTGTGAACCTCATTACTCAAAATACTGTACCTTCTGCTTTAAAATGACAGGAGTTATTTCAGAGCTGCTGAAGTGTGACTGAGCCCACTGATGAGTGCACACAGGTGCTTCCAAGCCACCCCATGCTTTCTGCCAGCTCACCCAAATCTAATATCCTGGACCATGCAGTGCTGCTATTCCCAGCCTCTCTTCAGATGAAAATGACAACAGCTGAAATTGCTGTGCTATATGGAGGCTTCCTTAAGTAGACTTATTCAGTAAATAACAAGGTTTCGTGAGGCCACCCATGTCATTTAACATGTAAGTTCAGAGCTAATTTCTGTTTCCCTGTTTGCCTGTTTTCATGCACACAGAGCAGAGAAAAAATTTGCCAGCTACAGACATAGGTAGCTCAGCTGTGGAACAATGTTTTCTCTGTAAGTGAATTTTTTTTCTTTTCATTCACTTTTCTTCACTTGTAAATTCTGATATATTCTGAAAACCTGCAGATGAAATAAATTTAATAAATTTGTAGCTGATTCCAGGGGCACATTCCTAATTAATTTCCAATTTAAGATTATGGCCTGTAAGTCAAGCTAGGACAGAGTCAAATAAGCTTTGTTTAACAGGTGAAAAACACAAACCCAGATGCTCCTGCCCTGACTTCACCAGTGAGCAGCTCCCACTCAAGCCAGAAGCAACAGCATACCGGCATTTTCATCACTCATGGGCTAATTTTTCAACTCGTTCTCCCCAGGGAGCTAAGTCAAACAATTAGGGAGACAATTTCCTCTGCAACTTCTTCAGTCCACAAATTTCAGTGCTTGGGGGCTGGTTGGTTTTGGGCAGGTTGGCCTGCCTCTGAGGAACCATCGCCCAGGCAACCAAGCACCTGACTCAAAGTGCCTCAGGCTTGAATGACTTAGGGTCAGACACCTTCACTCCATGCACTGAAACTTGTAGGGGCTGTGAATGCCTGGAAGCTTGTAAAACTCAGGCCACAAATGCCTGATATCATGCCTCCTAAACTGGAGGCCTTTCAAAAAAGCCTGACTATGTTAGGACTTGCCCAAAGTCACAAGTCAAATCTGTAGCAGACTCAAGAACACAACAAGCCCTTAAGCTGTTAAAAGCCAACATGTTTCCACTTACTAAGGTGAAATCTGAATGTTGTTTACATAGTACTTACAAAAAAAAATTTTTAATTTATTTATTGTTTTTATTATCTAAAAACCAAGTGATGCAAAACCAGATGAACATTTCTGACTTCGTCTGATTTTTTTTTAAACAACGTTGTTATTACTTAAAATTATTTCACTAAAAATACTACCTGCCTTTAGAATCACAGAATCAGACAATTGGTTGACTTGTGGGGAAGGGACCACAGTGGCTCACCTCATCCAACCTCCCTGCTCAAACAGGTTCATCCCAGAGCATGTGGCACAGGATTGCATTCAGATGGTGTGTGAATATCTCCAGGGAAGGAGACTCCACAGCCTCTCTGGGCAACCTGTTCCAGTGCTCGGTCACCTGCACAATAAAGCTCTTCCTCATATTCAGGAGGCACTTCCCGTGCATCAGGTTCTGCCCGCTGCCTTTTGTCCTACTGCTCAGCACCACCGAGCCCCATCCCTTTGACACCCTCTCTTCACACAGACATTGATGAGGACCCCTCGCAGTTGTCTCTTCTCGAAAAGGCCCAGCTCCCTCAGCCTTTCCTCGTAGGAGATGCTCCAGCCCCTCAATCATCTTTGCAGCCCCACCGCTGGACAAAGGACACTGCAGAGAGGGCGCGTGCAATTTCGCAGGGTTTTCACAACAAGGAGGACACAAATGCATTAACCGCGCAGCCCGAACAAAACACACCGCGTGAATTGGGAAGGCTGCAATCAGCAGCCAGTGAAGCAGCTGCCAGCAGCCAGCGGAGCAGCTGTGCCTGTTCCCGGCGCGGAGCAGGAGCCCGAGGGCCGAGGCCCGG
>WEZZ01014051.1:7409-17874 GCA_013400585.1 Chloropsis cyanopogon | reverse complement strand
GTGATGGGCAGTGGGATGGATCCTGGGGCATGGCCGCTCGCTCTGGCTGAGATCTTTCCCTTTCCCCTTTTCTCTTTCCGTTTTTCCCCTTTTCCCCCCCTTTTTCCCCCCTTTTTTTCCCCTTTTTTTCCCCCCTTTTTTCCCCCCTTTTTTCCCTTTTCCCTGCATGAAACTTCCCAGCCACAAATTTCACTTCCATTTAGTGTTGCTTACAGAAATTCCCTTTCGCTGCAAGGGAGATCCATGAGGACAACTTTTAGGTCCTTGGAATTCTGCCTGCCCCTGGTGTGTTCCCAAAACCCAGGAGGGGTTGAGGTGGATGTGGCTGATGTGTGAGGGATGTCCTTGAGGTGAGGGCAGGTTCTGAAATCCCTGTGAACATCAGAGGGGAAAAAGCACCAAAAGTGAAATCTTTGTGTCTCTAAAAGGTTTTTTTCTAAATTAAATTATGACTCTATCAAGGAGTTTCGAGGTGCAAAATAAGAAACCATCAATGCAAGGTCACTATTAAAGATAATATTTTTCTCAGCTGTGCTTTTCCTTCCAGAGTGTTTGGCTGAGCCTGGACCTCAATGCCCTTTTTCCCCTGTTTTGTGTGCCTCCTGATTCCTCAGGAAGATTCTGAATTTTCCTTTAAATTCCTTGCCACGTGGATGTATCAAGAATCAAGGGAAAAGTGTGTTCAGAGTAAGGGTTTCTGGGATAAATGGTTCTCCAAGGATAAGTAGCCATTCCTCCCTCTTCCTCCTTTTCTCATCCCCTTGTCAAATATTTGGGAAATATTTGAAGTGTGGTCCTTTTCCTTTTTCCCTTTTCCTTTTTCCCTTTTCCTTTTTCCCTTTTCCTTTTTCCCTTTTCCTTTTTCCTTTTCCTTTCCCCTTTTTCCTTTCCCCTTTTTCCTTTCCCCTTTTTCCTTTCCCCTTTTCCTTTCCCCTATTCCACAGGTTTTACTGTGGCCTCTGTGTGTTCCCAGGAACAGGAATGACACCCCACGTGCCTGTCCCCAGAATTCCCAAAGTTTTGGGCTGCTGCAGGATCTGTTCTGAGCAGCAATGCCACGACTCGAGAGCCGATCGATGAAATCCCAGCGTGAGGAGGAATAAAAGCCAATAAAGATTCCTGAAATCTCTGTGCTTCAGGGAGGACACTCGGGGTGTAATCCCGGTGGTTTTAGCTCAGTCAGGCTGATGGGTGTGGTGCCAATTTGCTGAGGGAGCTGTCAGGTTGATGCATCACATGTCAGAGCTCTCAGCGGGGAGATCCGTCCCCCTTCCCGATCCGTCCCTTTCCCGATCCGTCCCTTTCCCGATCCGTCCCTTTCCCCATCCATCCCTTTCCCCATCCATCCCTTTCCTCATCCATCCCTTCCCATCCATCCCTTCCCATCCATCCCTTCCCATCCATCCCTTCCCCATCCATCCCTGTGTCAGCGCCGTGGGGATCGATCTCTGCAACCAAGGCCCCTCTGCCTGGGATCTGAGCTTTCCCTGGAGTTTTCCTCACAGAATCCCAGAATCCCCAGGCTGAAGAGCCCTCCAAGATCAGAGTCCAGCCCAGCCCCAACCCCTCAGCTAACCCTGGCACCCAGTGCCACACCCAGGCTTTGTTAAACACACCCAGGGATGGTGACTCCACCCCCTCCCCGGGCAGCCATTCCAGAACTTTCTCACCCTTTCTGTAAAAACTTTTCCCTGATATCCACCCTGGATTTCCCTGGCCCAGCCTGAGGCTGTGTGCTCTGGTTCTGTCAGTGCTGCTGCAGGCAGAGCCCAGCCCCAGCTGCCCCCAGGCCCCTCTCAGGAGCTGCAGGGAGCGCTGAGGGCACCCCTGGGTCTCCTTTTCTCCAGGCTGAGCCCCCCCAGCTCCCTCAGGGGCTCCTCACAGGGTTTGTGCTCCCAGCCCCTCTCCAGCCTCGGGGCCTCCTCTGGACATGCTCGAGCATCTCAAGGTCCTTCCTCCTCTTTTCTTAAACAGGAGAGGCCCCAACAAGCCCTGCCAGGAGCTGGTGCCCCCGGGAAGAGTCGTTTGTTGGGATGCTCCTCTGGAATTCTGCAGCCAGGACTAAAACTCCAACCACCATGGGGTGGTGCAGTGAGACCTGTGCAGGGAGAGGCGGCCAGCACAAGAACGCGATGAAGAAACCTTTGAAATCAGTATTTTTGTGAGATTTCCTCATTAAAACCCCTCCTGTGGTCGCTGAAAATGCCTCATTTTCAAGGGAGAAGCCGGGTGGAGCCTGGTGAAATTCGGGTTGGATCTGGCTGCAGGTCAGGGTGGGGAATGTGCAGGTGGGGCTCCCTCTTCCTGCCTCAGGAGGAGCTCCGGGACATCACTCGTTGCTTTTGTTTAGGATAATTAGGAGTTTAGGATAATTAGGACTAATAGTTAATGCTCCTCACGCTGCTCCAAACCGATCTGCTCCAGCCTGGGTGTGCTTAAATAGATTTTTCTTTTTTTTAAAAGTATTTTTAAAAGAGTTTTGGAGCACATTTCCTAAAGGGCTGCTCCGACTTGACTCCAGAGAGTTGTGGAAGAGGTGAGATCAGAAGAAGAGGAAGAGAAAGGAACCATCCGTCCACGTGGTGGCAACGTGGAGATGCTACAGAAGGATTGCTTGGATTGCTGTGCTTCCCTGAAGGAATTTTCACTTCTACAGAGACACCTGAAGTTAATTTATGGCTTAAAAGAGGGTGGTAAAAGCAGGAAATAGAAATCTTTTCAGCTGTGTCACCTGGATGCCCACAGTGGGATGGACCAAACAAATGGAAAAAGCAGTTTTTATGGGTTGGTGAGACCTTTCTGAACGAAAGGATGTCAGGAAATGAATAATTCAGGCTGAGCCAGAGGAAGTGCAGAGGGAAAGCACCTGGCAGCAGGATGGGGTTTGGCTGAGGTGAGGACAGCACAGGGAAATCTCCAGCTCCTGCACTGGCCTTTCCACAGATGGATTTATTTTGTGGAGATTGAGGTCATCACTTGGATTTCCAGGCCTGGGAGTGACCAGTGAGACATTGGGAGGCTGAGGAGAGACTTGATGGCTCTCACAGTGCCCTGCCAGGTGGGATTCAGGATCTGTCCCCAGGGAACAGGGACAGGATGAGAGGAAACGGCCTCAAGTCATGCCAGGGGAGGTTCAGGTTGGACATCAGGAAGAGTTTCTTCATGGAAAGGATGGTCAAGCATTGGAACTGCCCAGAGCAGTGGTGGAGTTCCCATCTCTGAAGGGATTTAAAAGCTCTGTGGATGTGGCACTTGGGGACATGGGACAGTGGTGGCCTTGGCAGTGCTGGGGGAATGGTTGGATCCAATGTCTTAGAGGCCTTTCCCAACCTCAGCAGTTCTACAGAAGCTGCCCAGAGCACGCTGTCTTCCATGGCAGGCCGTCCACAGGTGCATCCTCAAAACCTGTTGGGATTTCCCTTGCCCAGCTCTGTCCTGCTCCTTCTGACTTTTCCCTCTGAGTGCCGTGCGGGACCAGGGAGAGGGAGCCAGCAGAGGAGGGAGCCTGGGAAGGCAGCAGCCTGCTGGTGCTGCCTCTGTGGGGCAGGAGATGGGAGAATTCCAGGGCAGGAGCAGTGTTTTGGCTGCTCCAGGGAGAGCTGGGCTCCTCCTCTGTGGAATTCTGTGGCTGTGCAACACTTGGAGGGGAAGAAAGGCTCTGGAATGGGGCAGGTGCTGAGCAGAGCCCAGTCCTGCCCTGGGGCTCTGCCTGTGCTGCAGCTGCAGCTCTCTGGATTTTCTGCCCTGTGAATGAACACAAAAAACCAGTTTTCTCTCCAGGCCAGCACATCAGGGATTTTTCCCCTCCGTTTGCTGCGGCGCCGGGAGCCAAATCCGCTGGGTGCCCGCGCCTGGCGTGCGTGTCCCGGCGGGATCCCCGGGATCCTCTGCTCCTGGATGTCCTGGGGGGGCACAACAACCTGGTGGCACCTGGCCTGTGCCACGTGACAGGTGTGATCCCTGGGGATGTGCCCACCTTGGACCTGGAACTGCTGGAAACGCCTGCGTGGGTCGGGCTGCCAAATCCATGGAATGTGGGAGCGCACGGAATGATCCTGGCCTGGAAGGAGGGTACGGAAAGGCAGCCTTGGTGCTTAAATTTGGTGTTCAGCCCAGAGAAGGGAAGGAGCCAGGGAGACCTTAAACCCTTCCAGTGCCTAAAGGGGCTCCAAGAGAGCTGGAGAGGGACTTGGGACAAGGCATGGAGGGACAGGACAAGGGAGAACGACTGTAAGCTGGAAAAGGGTCGATGTAGGTTGGATATTGGGAAGGAATTCCTGGCTGTGAGGGTGTGGAGGCCCTGGAACAGAGTGTCCAGAGCAGCTGTGGCTGCTCCTTGGTCCCTGGAAATGTCCAAGGTTGGACAGGGCTTGGAGCAGTCTGAGACAGTGGAAGGTGTCCCTGCCCATGGGTGTTCTTCAAGGTCCCTTCCAATCCCAAAAGTTCTGTGACTCTGAAACCCCTCATTGCTGAGTTTTGAGATAAGACTCTCCAGAGTGTTTTTGGCATAAATTACCTGTATTGATTATCTGTTGGCTCCAGTAACTGGGAATGGGCAGAGCAGTGTCACAAACCAGTTTAGTGCTGTTCCCACCACAGACAGGAGCCCATGGAGCTGGACTCGGTGATCCTTGTGGGTCCCTCCCAACTCAGGACACTCCGTGATTCTCTTCTGTGCTTCTGTGACATTTTTAGGAGATCTTTCCAGACCCCCACGAGCTGCAGGAGGAGCTTGCTGGTCCCTGCATGGTCCAGATCCTGCTTCACCCAGGAGCAACAACAGCAGCTGAGGCAGAGGTGCAGGACCCTGTTTTGGAGATTTCCTATTTCTGGTGTCATTAACCCTCCACTGCCCTCTGGGTTATTTTCCCAGCTGGGCTGATTCATCATTCCCTGTCCCTTTAGTCTCTTGGCCATCTCCTCAATCCCAACATGTATTTCTATTTATCAGGCCTTTCCCCTGGATTTTCTTTTTTTTTTTTTTTTTTTTTTGCCTGGCTGGCTTTGCAGAAGTGGTTTATTTACAAATCAGCCCAGAATTGGCTCCAAGTGACGTGGGTGCTGGTTGAAGGAAAGCTGATTTTTGACAAAGTCAGCACGAGAATGTGAACAGATGGGGACGTTGATGAATTTGATTTTGCTAAATGTTGTCCTCCTGCAAATCAGCTTGCTTTTCCTTATTAGCATAAGAAGCAGCAAAAAAGGATTTAATTTCTCTAAACATTTCCCCTTAATGATCTACCTCTCCAGCTTAGAGATGTATATGGCTGCTTATCAGCAGAGCAGCTGAATTCCTTCCACTGAGAATTGACTACAATTTTGAGGTGATTTTGGCACTCCTCCCTCCCTGGGGTGAGAGCTGTGCTTAGGAGAGGTGGTTGCTGTTTTGAAGTGGGGTTCGTTCAGGGGTTTATATGTGTTTAGTTGATTGAACTGAGTGATTTAATTTTTTTTTTTAATTTTATTTTGATTTTTGAAGGCACATTTTGGAGGTGCTGCCATCCCCAAGTGTCACTGGTGAGCTCTGTGTCTGTGTCCAGCACCCACAGAGCTGCATCCCTGTGGGCCTTGGATGTAGGAGGGGCAGGGGGAGGTGGGAGAAGCCCTGAGGCAAATAATTTCCAAAGTTTTGGGCTGGAATCAGCCCAGAGCAGCACTGGGCATCGAGTGCTGCAGCACTCACAACGTGCAGCCTCCATCCTCTGCCAAGAGCCCTCAGGAAAACCTGGCACAATTCCACACAGGGAGCAGCCCTGGCACAGCCCCAGGGGCTGCCCCCGCTCTGTCTTTCCCTCACTCCCTGCCCACAGAGCTGATAAATCCCAGAGAATCTTCCTCCAGCCTTCCTCCATCCTGGAGTGTGGCAGAGCTGCTGTACCCCCTCACACCCCCCAGTGTGACCATCCAGGAAAGCTCAATTATCCCAAAATGCTCAAAGCACCATGAGGTTGGTGCCCTCACCACCCTCACAGCCAGGAATTCCCAATTCCCACTCTCCCATCCATCCCTGCCCTCTGGCACTGGGAGCCATTCCCTGTGTCCTGTCCCTCCATCCCTTGTCCCCCGTCCCTCTCCAGCTCTCCTGGAGCCCCTTCAGGCCCTGCCAGGGGCTCTGAGCTCTCCCTGGATCTTCTCCAGGGGAACATTCCCAGCCTGCCTCCAGAGCAGCTCCAACCCTTGGAGCAGCTCCGTGGCCTCTCCTGGACTCGTTTTTACGTTGGGACACCCAGATCTGCCTTTTCCTCTCAGTGCAGGAGCTCAAAGCTCTAAGCCTTGATTTTTTTATTCTCCTTTTCTCTCTTCTCCTGGAGCTGCACAGCTCTGATTGACTCATCCCATTGGTCACACTGTCTTTGGCCTTATCCATGAGCTTGGAACCACTGTCATCTCCTGCAGAGCACTGGCTAAGGAGGTGCTCTGGGAAGGAGATGCAGCATCTCCTCCTGGATTAGCCTGTCCCACCGTGTCTGAGCCCAGGCATAAATGGAGGCTCAGGATAAGCTGCTGGAGCCAACTCCCTGCTGGGCACTTCAATTTCTTATCAGTTTCTTCCTAACATCCAGTTAAATCCATCTTCCTCTGGCTTAAGGACATTTCCCCTTGCCCAAAGTCCCTCTCCAGGTCTCTTTTGGCCTCCTCTAGGAGAGATGAAATCCAAACTTTTGGTTTTTTTTTTCCCCTTCAGCTTCACCCACGTGTGCTGGTGGCACTGGCCTTCTCCAAACTTCTGTATTCCTGCCATTTGTCCTCTGCCTTGCTCAAACCCTTCTGGGGAGCTTTCTGCTGTCCCACAGAATCCTGGGACACAGGGAATGGCTTCCCACTGCCAGAGAGCAGGGTTAGATGGGATAGTGGGGAAGAATTCCTGGCTGGGAGGGTGGTGAGGGGCTGGCACAGGGTGCCCAGATCAGCTGTGGCTGCCCCTGGAAGTGTCCCAGGCCAGGTTGGACGGGATTGGAGCAGCCTGGGATAGTGGAAGGTGTCCCTGCCATGGCAGGGGTGGGATGGGGTGGGATTTAAGGTCCCTTCCAACCCAACCCACTCTGGGATCCTGTGATTTGCGATGCAATACACTGAACCGTGCAGGTGAAGAGAGAAACGGGAGGCGTTTCTTCCATGTGCCAATAAATCCCTGGGAGACAGATCCACCTGGCTGGATCAAAGAGCACTCAAGAGCTGCTTGGCTTGGCTCCCTGACAGGATGCTCCAGAGCAAAGCCAGCCTGGGAGATTAAAGGTTCAGTTAATGGTTGCACAGATGTCTCGGACATCCGAGATGGCTCATCCAAGCTGTGGCTGTGGAACTTCCCAGTGACAACTGCAAAGGGGGAGATCATCTTTCCTCTGCCACCCGGTGCCTGATTTAGTCACAGATGACACTTGTGCATCCTCAGAGCTGTAAATCTCCCTGATGGGGGACTTTCAGCAGGGATGGAAGGCTGGCGGTGCCGAGGTCGTAGCGCGATGCTCCCGATGCTCATCCCTCCGGTGGGAAATGAGGCANCACCCGGTGCCTGATTTAGTCACAGATGACACTTGTGCATCCTCAGAGCTGTAAATCTCCCTGATGGGGGACTTTCAGCACGGGATGGAAGGCTGGGGTCGTAGCGCGATGCTCCCAATGCTCATCCCTCCGGTGGGGAATGAGGCGTTGGTGCCGTGCATGGTGTGGGAGAAATGAACCCAATGAAATGAAATGAACCCAATGAAATGAATCCAATGAAATGAATCCAATGAAATGATGCTGTTTTAATCCCGAGCTCTGTGCACCGCAGTTGTTATCCTGTGGGAGATAAATGGGAATGGCAACGAGCTTGTCCTTCTAACGGGGGTGTCTTGATCAAGGCTTCAGCGTGTGCTCTGTACTCACAGACAGCTCCATGTCTGCTTTTCTCCTTTAATCACCTCATTGCATTGGATTTGCCAGATGAAGTGTCCCTTTTTATGAGCTCCTCCTCTGAGATTGAAATACAGAGTTTAATTATCTCCCCTTTATTTATTTATTTCAACTCCACAGGCTCACAGCCCTTCCATGGAGCTGCTCCCCTCCACGGGAGGCTGGAAGGAGAAGATTCCAGAGGATGTGACTCATTTGTGGTGTTCTGCTTTGCTGAGAGCATCAGCAATATCCAAGGAGCTGGGATTGCTCCTGGCTGCTCGTGGAGCTGGGAACGAGCCGGAGTGTGGCTGCACGGTGAATTATTGATAAGGGAATAATAGCAGCTGGGGATAATCTCTCCCACGGAATATAGGGAAAAAATCTTCTCTGCTGTACAGGGAGTTAAGTCTTTCAGTGAGAAGAATGGGAATAATGGTGGCAGGAGATTTTCCTTGAGCAAAGAGCGTGGAGAAGCCCCTGGGAGCTGCGTGCAGCACTGCAGGGAAGGGATTTGGCTCTGAGAGGAGGGGGTTTCACCCACAAACCTCACTCTTGATTTGGGAACTTCTACCGAGCTGAGAGCTGTGTGTCTTGCAGGAGGAACTCATGGAAACTGGGAATCAAACAGGCACCCCAGTAGCTGCCAGGTGGGGAGGAGTGGATGAAATCAGCAGCACAGGATCATTTTTGGTGTCACCTGCTCCATGGCAGGGGCTGTCCCTCCCCCAGGACACAGCTGGGGAAGGGATGGCACAGCTCCGGCCTGGGATGGGAGCAGCACCCACCACGGCCGTGAGGGAGGATGGGGAAGAGGCACAGCAGGGTCAACGCCTGCTCCAGTGAGTCTGTTTCTGTGGGAGCCCAGAACGTCCCTCTGGCTGTCCTGGGTCTGCAGAAACCTTGGAATGGTGGGAAAAACACCACTGCCTTTGATTTTAGCCCTTGGGAAAAAATTGCCATCAATATCTGAGGATTTGCAATCCACAAGAGTTCAATTAGAATGATAGTTAACTGTGCACAGGGTGAAAAAGTAGATTTTTAGGGTTTTAGGATGGGGGTNGGATTTTCAGGGTTTTAGGACAGGGGTTCAGGAGGCAAGATGGAGGAACCTGGGCGTGCCCTGTCCTCCTTCCTTCCCCTTCTCTCCCTCCATCTTCTGTGGTGACAGGGACACATTTTGATAGGTACAAGGTGATCATGGGTGTCTTCACGTTGGTGATGGGTGTTGGGATTATTGTAAACACAGTGTACGTAATTTTCACTATAAGAGTCTGGACACCTCCTCATGGGCGGGAGTCGACCAGGATCTGGGCTGCTGAACAGACCTTTGTAGCTCAGAGAGCAAAAGTTTGTGATAAGAAATAATAAACAACCCTGAACACGAGGAGACGGATTTTGGCTTCGTTCTTTGGTAAGGGCAGGAGCAGAAAAGGACTTTTGTAGGCGTCTGGCCTCCCTCCAGGCCGGATGCCGACATGTTTCCAGCTTTTCCACACCAGGAGGTTTTGTCCTGACAGCACCTCCTGGTTCTCCTCTCTCACCAGGCCGAGCTCTCCACCCATCGCCTGCGCTGAGGGTGGCACAGGGTGCACAGGGACACCTGGACACTGTGGGGTTATTTACCGTCAAATACTCCAAATTAAAGTCTTCAGTGGCACCCAGAGGCCCACCCAGAGTGCCTGACCCCCTTCAGGAGGGTGGCAGTGGCTGCAGGGATCCCTCAGGGCCTGCAAACCCAGCAGCTGGGCCGTGCCCTGCCCTGCAGCTCCGTGTGGAGCTGGGGACGTGGATTCAGCCTCCTCAAATCACAGCTTTTGTTTTCTTCTCCCATGTTGAACATGGAGAACACAACCCTGAGGTTAGAGGGGATAACCTCCCTCTGTTCCCTCTGCTGCAGAGCAGATGGCTGCAACTGGGCTGGCTCTGCCAGCACCATCGGGTTGGTACAAATGACATGTTGGGGACAGATGGTCCTGTCACCAAGGGGATGTGCCCAGCCTTGCCTGACCTGTGTGTTTGCAGCAAACAGATTCCTCTGCACAGCCATGATCTGTCTGGAGCAGCACAGCTCTGGTGATGGAGCCTCGAGGCATTTCTCCCATCCTTTATGGGGTGTAGTGGGATTTTCCCCTCTCCTTGCCATGCTCAGTGAACCACTTTGGGAGGAAAACACCTCAAAAGCAGTGGGTGCTCCTCCATTATTTAATTTGGAAGCAAAACCCATCACTCTGCGCTGCAGGGATGTCCCCCAGCAGCACAGCTCTGCTCTGGCTGCCCCAACACCACACACTGGGTTTCTAACAGCTAAAAAAGCCACTCCAATGGCTCAGTGGACACCTCTTGATCCTTCTGGGAAGAGCAGAGTTCACATTTCACTTAAATCCTGCTGAGATGAGCCCCAGCAGCAGCACAGACCAAAGGGCTGTGATATCCCATGGGAGGGTGCAGAGGGACAATTCCCCCATCCTCATTTTTTGTGAGGCTGGGAGGCAAACACCAGTGCTGGGACACTGCCTGGGCCACCAAACACATCCCTGTGCCATGGGAGAGCAGTGCAAGGAATTCACAGGTGCCCAGAGAAGCTGTG
>WEZZ01014049.1:105747-119875 GCA_013400585.1 Chloropsis cyanopogon | reverse complement strand
ATGACTGAAAACACAGTAGAGTTTTGCATCACCATTTTTCAGTTATGTATTGCCAAAACAACTTTACATGCCATGATGTATGTAGGCAATTCTTCCTGCAGAATTAGGTGTTTGGTTTTGATAGTTCATGCTTTGCTCCAGTATTTGGGGAAAAGGTGACTGGAAGCAAAAAAGGTCGCTA
The DNA here is from genome assembly GCA_013400585.1 of Chloropsis cyanopogon. Lineage (NCBI taxonomy): Eukaryota > Metazoa > Chordata > Aves > Passeriformes > Irenidae > Chloropsis > Chloropsis cyanopogon. Next base: position 119,694 of record WEZZ01014049.1, on the reverse strand, counting down.
GAAGCCTAATTTTCATTTCCATACGAACTCAGAACTGGGAAAGACCTATGAACTTTAGTAGCATAGGTTAGGTAGTGGGCTATAAATAGTTGGAATTTCCAAAGGGGAAATTAAGTTGGAGGGCAAACTGTAGAATAAATGTTTTCACATGACATGTAGGAAGACACTAAAAAAAATTACTAATCTTATGTGTTCTGGAATAAGGAAATACTCTTTGGTTCTTAATAGGTGGTTAAGCTGAACATATTTTGGAAATGTCTTCTAATTCTGCTCTTGAAGTGAGGGTTCATAGTCTACCAAATATTGGAGGTTTATTATTTTTTAAGCATGTAGCTAAAAGTATTAAAGTGGAAGTAAAAGGTGGCGTGTTCAGAGAGATCTTTTTAGTTATACCTGAAGAAAACATGCAAGTCCATACATTTGTTAAAACTCTGTTATTTAACTGTTCGGTCTTTCAGATATCTTGGATAAACATTTTAATTGGTAATACATTATTTTCACTTACTTCATTTCCAGCAAAAAAGTCTGTGGATATATTCTCTAGCAGTTCCAGATTTTTGCTTGAAGAAGCACTCATCTCTGTAAACGGGCTCTCTTTGATGGGTGCTCTTAGTGCACGCCGAGATTTTCCCTTCCCTGGGAAACAACAGTTACATCCTTTTGTTACACACTGGAATTTATTAGACCCAGCAACTCCTTTGTCTTGTAAAGGTAGTTTGTGGATAAGGGGAATTTCAAGAAGAGATATGAAGAAAGACTGCCAAGTAAAGCAGCAGTTCTGTAGGTTTACTGTTTCCTGGTGGAGTCTCCCCATTGCTGCAACTCTGAAGCCAGTGCTTCTTATATCCAGACAATACTTAGGGTAGCACCAGCCTGTTCTTTGCCAGTTTTACACAGCACCAGTGTCTCCGTGGGAGCTGCCCTTGCACATCACCCATAGCTGCCAGGAGCTAACATCTCTGCTCTAGGGAATGGATTATGTTTCTAAAAATACTTTTCTGTAATGACATATTGTTTCAGGGATGAAGAGATTGGGTGAGGGATTTGCATAGGCTTTTAAGTGAAATTGGATAGAGTCACTGTGTATATGGAATTGCTCAGTTTGGATTTTTACATGTACATCTCTCCGTAGTCAGTACATGTAGGTCACACACTGAATACCACTATACTTAAAAATTCTTTTTCTCTAGATGTGTTTAGCTATACAGGATTTTGTTGCTCAGCTTTTATTATGTATATACTGAAATACAAGCTTTTTAAAAACATTTTGCTCTGTAAGGTGTAATAAAAATATTACCTGGGGGTTTGTAACGGTACTGCAGTTTCCTTAAACTAATTCTCGTGGGACCATACTCTGTGTTGTTATCCCTTTCACGCAGATTTATCTGTTCAGAAAGAAGTGCATTTACTAAACCATTTTGTCAGATCTTGGAGGTAGAAGTCTAAATGGCTTTCTGCTGTAATGGAACAGATCTTTGCAGTGTGTTTGTAATACTCCACAAACAGTATCTGCTGCTTTACATGCAAGCATGGAAAAAATACTCTTTGTGTTACCTTCTTCCTGTAAGAATTTTGCTTTGTTTCTAGCAAAAAAGCCCAAACAACTTAGCTCCAATGGTCATGCTTGTTCGAAAACTGTGTCAGCTGCAGGTATTCTGAGCAGAACAGATCAGCATGCCTAAAATTATAACTTCTTTTTCTTACCTAACATTGTTTTCAGCCTCACTTTTGTTCACAAACTGCTATGACAGTTTTCATGAGATTGAATATTGCTAGTAATTATGATTCTGCTGACCATGACCATGTTGCACAACTACTTTCGCTCCTACTGCAGTTTTTTAGAAGCAATCATGCTGTTTCTCATGAATTAGCTTTTCAAAATGCATTTTATTGAAGTTTCAAAGGAATGTTGAAGTATTTAATTTCATAATCAGAAAGAAAATCACAAGGAAGTCACAATTTGCAGGAAAAAAAAGAGTTGGGAAGCAAAAGAATACATTCCTAGGGAGTTCTGGCCATATCTGCAGTTTGGCTCGGTCCCTGTGTTCTGTATTTGTGGACACTACCTTTATGAGAGGTTTCCAGGAGAGATCTAAATCCTCATCAGTGTCTGGATCATCAGGGGGCATGTGAGATCTTTTTTCCTCCTTTATTTTCTCAGCTAAAAATTGTTCACGACGTTCGACGGATGGAATATCCCAAAATAATATTGAGCTGCAAAATAATTGTATAATGTATATTGTATGGTGTTTTGGTTTGCAGCTACATGCAATTTTCCCTACATTTTAAAGCTTGAGGTTCTTTAGCCTTTTAACTTCAAGCCTTATATAACAATAGAGACTCTGAAAATCAGACAAAGGCTAGATAATTAATTGCTCCTTTTGTAAATGATGAAATCTATTTCTTCACCCTTTCATCAGTTAATTATACCAAAGCAGCTAGGTAGTATTCCTACTATAATAATATATATAATATTTACTACATATATATTTTAACTATAACAATTCAGTTATTGGGTGAACTTACTGCCACTGCCTAAATTATCTGGCTGTAGCAGATAATTTAGTAACTCAAATTGAAGATGAGTCCCAATTTTTGTGTGTACCAATTAATTTGCTGACGTTCAAGGCAAATGCTCCCACTCATATTTGTCATGTCATTGGAATCTTCAGCCCTTTGACTGTTCCTTTTGTTCTGCTCTGGACATCCACTCACAGGTTTGATATAGCCAATGAAACTTTGGCTCATTGCTGATATCTCTTTCCCTTTTCTAACAGGAGTTGCTCAGGGACCTGTGCTCTTCAAGTATGACATTACAGTGACTTCCCTGTTCTTGACTTCAGGTAAATACTTTCAATTTGGAACCCTGGTGCATGAGTAGTTAAAATAATTTCTTCTATGTGTATTACTTGCATTACACCGCAAACTTACTAAGAGCTGCATTTGCAATCTTACTTCTCATTTAATTCTTCAAAGTCTGCTCTGTTATTTGATTAGGAAAAATAAATTAGCATCATTATAAAATTTTGCTCTCTCTGACCCTCCCTTTGATGTAACTAACGAATATATGATTGAGCCCAGCCATGCAGCCTTGAAGCCTTAAGCCTTCTGACATCATGAAAGCTAAACATTTCCACTTTTTGCATTCTTCCCCCTTGCTAGTCTTTTACACAGAATAATAATATAACTATCATGACTATTCAGTCCACAAAAAAAGAGATTCACAAAGAGTAATTTTGCCAGCTAAGTCTCCAAATTCATATATAGAAATAGGCCTTAGAATCTTTTAACAGCTTTTTGTGCATGTCACACAAACAAATGTAAGTGTGGGGTGTGGCTTTCCAGGCTAATGCATGTGTGATCAACACTCTTCTGAAGGGGGTATACACAGAATATAAACACATATGTGCAAGGGTTTTCAGTTAATAAACTCCTAATGCCTTTACTGTAAAAGGTTTAACTGCGCAAGAATGCAAAGTGCTTGTCTTCTGCATACAGAATTTCAGCCATTCAGGATATGCTGTGCTAGTTAAATCATGGATTATGCCTCATAAAGTTTTTCAAAGGAAACTGGAAGATGTCTTGTACAGTATGTATTGTATATACCAATCAGGGGAGCACGTTACAAGCTGCAGGTTTTTTTCATCTCTGTTTTCAGAAGTACCACCCTTTGGGTTGTCCTGAAAATAACAGTAATAATTATTACAGGGGAAGAAGATGATGAAAGACAACAAAAATCACAATCTGATATGTAAGTACTTCAACACATAAAACAGGCTACTAGAAATTAAGTCACTGGTTCTGCTTGGGTAAGGTTTGAAAATCAGGACTCAATAATTTGCAGTTATAAAGTCAAGGTATTTTACAAATATGCTTCAAGTGAACTGATACCAGCTTTGCCTGCTACACACCTAAAATTCTAAATTAGCAGGATAAATACTTACTGGTACCACTGCAAGTCAGGCCCTCTTTAATTTGCCATGTTTGTAATTTCTTTTATGCAGCTTAACCAAAGAGCCAGTAATTGAGAAGTTTATCTCCAACAGTTCAGTGTAGTGGGAGTGATGTGCCTTTGCCAAGTTTTACACCATGGGTCAGCTATCTTAAATTATCACTTGACTAGACCTCACTGTGGGATTGTAGTGGTGCCTTCAAATGTTAATTATGAATAGTTTAGTTTGTGTGTGTGGGGTTCTGCAGGTTTTATACTATTTATCATTTGCCACATAGTTATTGATTTATAGCAAATTAATTTTAATTACTTAGGAAAATAAAGGAAAGGTGTCAGGGGTAACAAGGGATTATAGGCTAATCAAATCTAACTTCCAGTATACAAAAAATGTATTTTGGCAAAAACTGTACTTATCAAGTATGTGGCAAAATTTCAGCTATTTTTTTTTTTAAGCCAAATTAGGCCTACTCTAATTTTCACTCATGAGTTTGTCTACCTGGTATCACAATGGTAGCAATGCAGCCAGGCAAAGATGAATTAGATTCTGGATATAACTTTGAATAATTTTTCATTAATATTTAATTGTAAAACTGCTGATTTTAGGAACTCTGCCATAAAAACTGCTGTGTTGTGCAAAGGCTGACACACATTCCATGTTTATATAACAGAAAGTATGTCCTCGTACATGTTGCTAAATACTGTCAAAGTAACTCCTTTCAGTGTTACTCATTAAGCAGGGGTCTCCTGTATCTTTTATCCCAGATGAACACAAAAACAGCCTTTTGAGCCTAAACTTTAACTAAAAAAACCCCACCCAAACAACAAAAACCACAACAATGTTCTGCTATCCAATCCCTTTCTTCATGCTTTACATCTGGTACCAGTTAGTATCCATGACTATTGCTGTATAAAATAATAATGAACAGTGGGATCAGCTGACACTGTGATATGTGTGTGCCTCTTTTCTCACTTTTCTGGAAATGCCACTAAGAACTGCAGCATCTGTGAAGTCCTTTGTTTTTTCAAAAACTTATTCATATATAATTTCCATAAACCTTTTAAAGATTTCAGTTTTCTTCTTCTTCTTGGCCTCCTTTTCCACTATCATTATTTTGCATTTGACTAGATTTGCATTTCAAATGAATTTAGCACCATTTGCAATGCTTTGATAGTAAATCAGCACCCAGTGTTCCTACAGACCCTGAGTACTTTGGAGCTTTAAAACCCTAATGGAAAAAGTAAGCTTTGAGTACACAGGCAGCATCTAGAAAAATTAAGGTGACTACAAAAACGCCATTTTTGGGTATCCAGATATTTAGGTAATTGAAGTTATTTCTTGGAATTCTTAGTGACAGCCTAGATGGCTCATAGTAGAAATTCAATACATTTTAAATATGGAAGGCTTACTATAATTTTACTTTCCTGTAAAGTTAAGGAAATTTTTCCAGTATTAGCAGATTCATATCAAACTGAGAGCACAGCACTGTTGTAAAGCACAATGAACACAACAAGAGGCACCAGATTATTAGTATTTACTAAATGCAGTGAGAAATAATGAATACAAATAATTGACTTTTTAGTACTTTCTCTTGAGTTTACATGAGGATTTCTGAGGTAGTAGATTAAAAAAACAATAAAAAGAAGAGAAGTGGATTTTTAAACTCACCTCAAGGCTACGTGGTAGCCAATGTACATCTGTTGCTGGCTTTGTATGACAGTATGGTATGGAAGAGGCTGCACAGTGTCTCACTAGAGGTGGTTCTGTGTTACTCTGCTGGACTTGCTTAGGTGATGGCTAGAAATGTTTTAAGAAAAGATATCTTAGTGTGTTTTCAAAATAAAATAGTAGATCTAGCAAAGAATAAAAGGTTACTTTGCATTCTGTTAGACACTTTTTCACATATTTCAGATCAGTTTATAGAACTTTCTAGGGGTTAATACCTTCAATTTGAGGGAAAAAAAAAAAGGAAAGCATCAAAACAGGCCTTTCAATATAAAGCTCTAAAAAGAATTCCAGCATGCCTCCACAGACATGCAGACATCATTAATGTCTCCTCTCCTCCTAGGGCTTTCTTCTGCTTATCCTCCTTATTGTCTTTTTCCACTGAAATCATCTTCTCCTCTTCCAAGCTACCTTTTCTCTGTTCATAAACATCTAGAATACTTTCAGTATTGCTTTCAGTAACAAACAATATCTGTATTTGACAGGCTTTGTAAGGTAAGAGTGGAGGGTATATTGTTGCCCATCAAAGAACAGACTCACTGAAACATAAGTTGCACAAAATGCAGTAAACCTTTTAAGCTATACTAATCAGGTAGAAATTATACCATGATATTTGTGATAATGGTTTGATTTCATGAACTCATCAGGGTTCTTATCCTTTGTAGTGTCTCATGACAAAGATTATCTACTCCTCTCTTTGAGTCAGGATACCTTCACCCATTTTTCCTCCACAGACATACAGATACATTGCAATATACTTACAACAGAAGCATTTACCATATTACTGCTGTTATCTTGATTTCATAGAACCATAGAATGTTAAGGGGTTGGAGTGGACCTTAAAGATCATCTAGTCCCAGCCCCTCAGCCATGGACAGGGACATCTCCCACTAGACCAGCTTGCTCAAGGCCTTATCCAGCCTGGCTTTGAACATTGTCAGGGTTGGGGCATCCACAACCTCCCTGGGCAACCTGTCCCAGTGTCTCACCACCCTCACAAAGTAAACAATTTTTTCCTAATATCTTACATAAATTTCTCCTCTTTTAATTTTTACCCTTTACTCATTGTCCTGTCACAACAGTTGCAAACCTAGAGTCCTTCTCTGGCTTCCCTAGATTTCCTTCAGCTACTGGAAGGTTGCTATGAGGCCTTCATGCAACCTTCTCTTCTCCAGGCTGAACAGCCCCAACTTTCTCAGCTTGTCTTTGTACAGGAGGTGCTCCAGTGCTCCTATCAATGTGTGGCCCTTCTCTGGACTTGCTCCAACAGTTCCATGTCCTCCTTGTGTTGGGGGCACCAGAGCTGGATGCGGTGCTCCAGGTGGGATCTCAACAGAGCAGATAGAGGGGCAGAATCCCCTCCCTTGCCCTGCTGGTCACACTGCTTTGGATGCAGCCCAGGATTCAGCTGGTGTTGTGTGCTGCCAATGCTCACTGCTGGGGAACCCCTGTACAGCACTCTCCAACCATCAGCCCTGGAATTACCTTAGTCAGCCCTGCTGCTGCTCTTGGCTCATCCTCTGACGAGTCAATGACTTCATCAGCAACAGGCATTGTACTTTCCAGCTTTTCTTTGTGTTTAGAAATATCCCACAGTACAACCTACAATGATAAATTAGTATATTACAAATTATATTTGTATATGTGTATTAATACGCTGTGCGTTAATACGCTTTTTTTCAAATCACGGACGTTTGGGAAAACAGAAGTTCACTCTCTGCACTAGAATTTATGAAGTCTTGAAAGGATTTTCTCTTCAGCTTGATGCAATCAGAAGAAAGGTTATATTTGTCTCTAAAAAGAAGCCTTTACAACTTGGCCTATTTTGCAGTACTACAAAGAAGCATTGTACAGTAATGGCTCAGCTATGGAATAACCACACCAGGATAAGAGAGCTTCAAGACTGTGACATCTGTCTTCTGTCTCTCTCTATGTGTTACTATGGATGCTGAGTACATCTCTTCCCCCTTATTTTTATACTGGAAGAAAATACAGAAATATGCAATTTTAGTTTTAAAGAGCAAAAAACCTGTCCATCGACACAGCCACCAGCAATGATATTTGGATCACTTGGACTGAACTGAAAGCAGTAAATGTCTTCAGGAGCCTTCAACACCAACTAGAGAGAAGAAAAACAAGATAGTTGAGAAATACAGTCACACCATTTGTTTGTTCTCATGTTCTTTATATACTTGGCAAATTTAAAAGTCATGATTAAATACCTGGAGGCAGTTAGGGTCAAACAAACTCCAGAGAAGTATAACTGACTGGTGTAGCAATGATTTATTAGAAAGGTTAACTTGTTCGTCATATGAAAGCTGCTCTCTTGCTGACAGTGCTATAATCCCTAATCAAAAGAGAAAATAAATTTTCTGAAAAGAGACAATTCAAGTTTCAACACATGGATAATTATTCTAAATTACTTATGTTTATACCTTCTGAATATAGTGACAAAAACCCACAGAGCAGGAAAGAAACCCCAAACAAACCAAACCTGTATGTTCCTTTTTTTTCAGATCAGCTTTGAGGAGACTATTTTTGTTACTTAACATTAGGTTATTTTAAAATGAGTTGTAGAACCTATGCATCAGGATAAAACTCCTCTTTTTTGCTTGTGCTCCTCAATGGTGTAATACTGCACTGAAATGATGTGACAGGCATGTAGTCCTGGCCACCTGTCATGAAAACAAATCTTTGTAACCCAATTCACTTTCTTACACAGGCTGCAGTGTTGGCTAGTAGTATGCTGGGAACTGGTGCATTTTTATAGAACTTAACTGTGCCTTTAGGTCTGGCCATGCGGAGCAGTAATGCGCAGCAGGGAGCAGGAGCAGACATTTTGAATGCCTTATGATGCTCCCCAGCACTCGCCAGCCGTGTCCCCTTGTGGCTGTGACATTCCTTACCAGCATTAGGCATGTGCTAAGAGAGCCAGGCATGGGCACAAGGACAATGGTATGCAGGGCAATCTGAAGAGTCACCCTCAACAACCCTGCTTAAATGAGCCTCATGGGGGGAAATTTCTCTTACCTATGATCTCCACTTACACGTTAGGGTAAAGGACTTTGCATGGCCCATATGAATTCTACAAAGAATTTGTCTCATTTTTCATTTTGCCTCAAATTGGCAATTCAAACAGGGGTACTATATCAGTTTTGATTTCTTTTTAAATTTGAAAGCTGGTGATTTTATGAAGGATGCATATTCTATAACTGTCCTGTAATACCCATCATTGAAAACTCAAATCAGCACTGTAACTGCATTACCATAAATGGTTGGATGCCAGCGAACGCAGGTAATGGTTCTGTTCTTGAGATACTGCTCATCTGTAAATGTTTGGTATGCTTTAAGATAGACATCTGGCTTGCCTTCTTCTTGGTCTTCTGCTAGGGCCTTCCAGTCATCAAAAAAAACGTTCATGATTTCATTTTGCTGCAATGCAATTTCCATTCTGTTTTGTGAAAAGAACAGTTAACACTTCAATAATCCAGATGTGACTACTCAATAGTAGAATTACAAATATTTCTGTAAAGAGGTAGCTTCTGATTTTCACAAAATTATGATCCCATTAGTTAAAAAATCAAGTCTTAATTCCTCAGTGGTGTATTGCTCAAGGAAACAATCTTCTGTTTAAACAGAAATAGCTACTGTATGAAGAATTTAACTTTAGTTCTTTGTGGACCAAGTACAGAGCAATTGTCCAATTCTTTGTGCAAAAAGTGTCATTAAGTAGGCCTTGTCCCACTTAATGTAACATGGCTAAGGGCATAATCATGGGTAGGGCAGCACCTTTGCTCACTGCACAACCATCTGCTTGAGTGGGCAGTGTTTGAAAGATCAGCTTTGCAGATGATTTGAAAAGATGTATCACTATCAACTTTAGCAGTTCTGATATCTATTTAAAGCAACATTCATATCTACATAGCATAGACTTCATGGTTATTTTCATATAAACAAGTATTAAGTTATTATTTGTTAATATTATATTAAAAAAAGGAAAAAGGATATAGAAACAAAAAATAAAATTGATATTTGACTAAACCAATGACCCATTCACAGAAGAGTACTTGGTTGTATTCTGTATTATTTCAGGTAGACTTCAAATGTACTGCTGCAATAATTTTACCTTATATGCACTGCTGTAAGAAATTTTTTCAGCGTCTCAGATGACAGACTCTCTGCTTTTGCTTCATCTGACAACAGCCTTGGATAATACTGCGTGGATGCATTTTTTGGATAGGTCCTACCCAATAGGAATAAATTTGAATGTAAGTATAGAAAACATTTCAAAGACAGAAACCTATGTAATGTGTAAAATTTAAATATATAGTTTTTCTAGATGCTTCTTAGAAAATATTTAAGAAAAAAGATGGAAACAGGTCATTCAATTTTGTTCTATTAATCAGTTTGTAACTGAGTAACTCCGGAATTTTAGTTGAGATAAACAGTGCATAGCTTAGTAAATAAGCTGATAAATGTTTTCTCATACTTACCATTTTGTCTGAGTACTAGTTTCTCTCAGTTTTGGAACCATTTGCACCCCCACATCCCTTTCAAGCATTTTTATACTGAAAGTATCATCCTCATAGGCCGTACATTCAGCATAGCTGTCTTTTTCATCTGAAGCATTCTTGTCAGTGAATGTAATGGGTGCACCAAACTTCCTGCGAACTCGAGAGATCTTGTACTTAATCTGGAAAAGATACATTTCTATGTCTAGCAGAAAAGAAAGTTTTTGGAAAGTTCATTCTTTAAAATGGCTGCATTCACATAACTGTAGAATTAGTTCTGTTAATGATTTCTGCATTGAGCTTATTCATATTTCTGTATTTTGAAATTCTGAAGTGCTTTTATAAATAAACTACATATATAATAGAAGACAGGTTTGTATTTGTAAAACTAGAAGTTGTAGCATTTTTTGATTACTGCTAGTAGGATAAGAGATTTACATTTTCTATATCAAAAATGCACATTTAATTAAAGGATTTACTTGCAGGAAGCCTTATGTTATACTGAATTAGGCTTCCAAGACCTAATATTCAGCTCTTCCCTCTTGGTGGAATTCTCAGCTTTGGGAGAGGTATTTCAACTTCCTCAGCAGTGTCTAGGGTGAGAAAAGTACACCGAAGAAGATGCAAAAAACTTCACAGGAGTTTCCTTATGTTGAGAACTAGGAAGGATGAAGGGACTTGCCCTTGACTTCTGCCCACAAAGAGAAGTGGGTACTTGATTTCGGGCAGTAGAGAGGTGTTGCTTTGTCTTGGACTCATATCCAGGTACTTTTCCCCAGCACCTCCCACAGAACTGGAAAGGAAAGTAAGCTAAAAATACTTTTGAATGGACCTTGCCAACAATGCAGAATACAGAATTCTTGGACTGTGAATGTGTTAAATTGAATGACTGTGAAATAGCTTTAGAACAATAAGACATCTTTTTAGGTGTAAGCAAGATGTTCACTTGCTGAGAACTAGCAAAACTTAGCCAGTCTTCCCTGAAGAGGGACTTAGGTACTGAGTAAAAATCACTCATGGACAGTTAGATACTTGGACATGCCCCACACATCACCAGTTAGGTGACAGCGGTGAGTGGATCTAATTCTTGGACATATAATTTTTTTTTCCTCTCTCTCTCTCTCTATATGTATATAATCTGTGGATATATTTAATCAAATGTAGATGTAATTAATCAAATATGTCCTTCTGTAAAGTCAGCTTGTAATACCTGTGGATACTTAAACACTGTTGCATGCTACTTAAATGCCATCCATATACTAGAACAGTTCACTGAGCTTCATGGAAACAGAGCTAGACTCCCATTGTCATCTGGCCATTTGGTAAATTGAACAAAAAGTGGCAGAGGTGGCAGTGACCAAAGATGATCAGGACTTTTGAACTTACACCTTAAAAAGTAGTTATGTCCAATGAGGTGATACATGCCTTATTTGCAAGACTTAAAGAAAACAGAGTTCAAAATAAAAGTTTCTGCAGCACTTTCATCTTTTGTTAGAAGTTTAGCTATTTTTCTATTTCTCTCTGCTAGTTTTCTTGGAAGACCTCAAGAAAAACTAGGATTGCAGCTTCCAATTTCATGACTTTTTTTAAAAAAGGAACTTAAAATAAACCTGGGGGTTTAAATTTATTTGATTCACTAACGTCTGTTGATTCTGACCTTTGTATCTCTTTCTTTAACAGATTCTTCTTCAACTTCCTTTTCGCTGCCGAGGGAAACCCAAGGTTTGTGGACTTGCAGAGCCTCCTCTCTGTTTTCTTCTTCTGTTTCTTCTCTTTCTTCTGCAGTTGCAAAAGACTGTGATATCAAACAGTGAGAAATGGTACTTTTTCAAAAATGCATTTCTGAAATGTAAGTATTAACTAGAAACCCAGATTTCATTCTTCACTCACACATTCTTTACTTTTGTCTCAGTGCAGTGAGTCTGGGTGCACTGTGCTCCTGGGTGGGGCTGGCTTAAGTCCCGTTCCTTTGTGCATTAGAATTTTCCAGTAATATTTGATATTTAACTACTAAAGACAGACTGTTGTTTTGAAAGCAAATAATTTTATATAAAAAGAATGTATAGTGATTTTTTCCATTAGGCCCTCTGGCCTGGAACTGCATTTTACTTTTCTTAATTGTTGCTTCTCCTGATTCCCTGATGCTGGATGTCAAACTCATATTGAAAAAGTATATAATCTCTCTGTAAACATTCTCCCATAGTGCAGTGTACAAGTTCTATGTATCTAGAGCTATTCAGAACTCAAGAACATTTTCATGATTTGAAAAATATCTATATTAACAGATATTATGAAAAATAAGTATAATACTTATTTGAAAATACTCAATATATTTATTGTCTGTTATTTTTATGTCTGAGAAATCTGAGTATTGGCAGAGAAAATGAATGCTTATGATAAAAATGCAGCAGTGGGGGTTATACTGGCCCTCTGAAGTAAAATATAAAAATTTAATTTAGCCCTTCTCAGAATAAAATATATTTTTATAGTGATAAACATATTTTTCCATGATCAGCTTAACCATTAGAGAAATATTGGGTGCTTAACAATACCATTCCTGACATCTTTGTTTGAGGCTAGAGTCTGAAATATTTATAGATAGAACAATGTTCTGGTATACTTGGATTTTACCTTTAGAAAGTTTTCCTTGGCTTCTTCAGAAGCAACAATGTAAAAGTTCTGTCCATACTGGAAGTTTGGATCAAACACTACCAAGAGTTCTTCCCCTGGATATTCCTATTTTAATGGAAAAGATAGTGGAAAACTGAAAACAAATAATATTCAAAACAAACATGAGGTTGTGACTGGAAAACCTACCACCATTTTAGTATCTTAGGTTAATTTTGTATTCTTAGTGGAGAATTTCATGTGCCAATTGAAAGGAATAGGTAGGGTTTATTTTGTAATAAAAACACGTCTGTGACAAAATTAATCTTTCATACAGACAATTAAACAGAAAATAAGCTGTTTTAATGATTCTCAATAGATAGGCCTGTGAATTTGAGGAAGCCAAATATGTGAAGCTCTGTCAGTTCACAGAATCAAAACTAATAGTGTTTATGTTACTTTTACCATATTTTCAATCTGAAATGAGTAAAAAAATGCATGGCAAGCCATGAGAAACTTTGAGTCAACAATGGTCCATGAGCTCTAGCAGTCAGATATTACAGCACCAGTGTGCTTACAGAGAGTCAAACAAGAACAGACCCATTCTTCAAAAGAACGGACACTTCGACAGCATAGGTCTTAAAGTGAGAATGAAACATGCTACATACTAGGATAACTTTTTTGAGAGGGTGGAAATCAGAAGATTTAGCTCTTTTTTTCAGGTCTTGAATTATGTCCTCTTTGTTAATACACTTGAAACAATTTTCTTCTGTGACATCTTCATCAGGTCGGCAATTAAAAATTTCTTGGGTCTTTTCAGTCAAAAGCAAAGGAAAGATTTCTGGGTGGCCTATGAAAAAAAAGCAAAATTGCATGATAACTTCAGAGTGTTGTTTAAACATGCACGTACACTTTGAATACTCTGTGTCTTTAGTGTTTCTAGCATAATGCCTTTGAATCTCTCAGCTTTGTTTTTGGTATTTTGGAAGGCATGAAATACAAATTATACTTACTTTATTAATCTTTGAAAGTACTCTACCCAATATTCTGCACATAACAAATATCATTTTCCTGGTATGGGGGGGCTTTTTTTTCTTCTTGATGAACAGGTTATTAACAACTTTACTGAAAAATCTTTAATGGGTTGGTTTTAA